>DWQW01004359.1:0-20022 GCA_018249695.1 Heliconius erato demophoon | reverse complement strand
CCGGGGTAAAAACGCCAGAACTATTTGTAAAATCTATCAGGAACTATAGAACTCAGCTGCATGCGAAGAGAACTCTAATTTATTTTTGATCTGCTGGAAAATGCTCTGCTAAGTTCACAGACACCTTTTTTGGTATTACATATAATTTTCAATCTATTTCACTTGTCGAATGTCTTACAATGGGCCTATGGCGTGAATCACTCGGCGCTTAGGAAAACACGAAATAATGATGCAAACACTTTATTCCATTCCCAACTCGTCATGATATGATTTCATCGAAATTGCTTGATTGTGCTGTTTGAAAAAGTAACGAGTTTTGTGATTTACTTGATTGTTATCGTGCGTTTTTGGATCGTGATTCGCAGTTGTGTATTGTTGGTGTTTGTAAATATCAACAAACACCGTAGTGTATTGGTATTTATTTATAATATTAAAATCTCAATTATTATTATTCAATGCAATATGTAAGACTCAAATATTTTAAATAATAATTTTCATACAAAAGATTAATGTTCAAACTGGAACTTGTTTCAAACTCACCCAGAACATAGACGTCCGATTGTAAATTGAATAAATACTACACAGCCCTCGGGTTTAAATGTAACACAAACAAGCATAAATTAAATATGATATAACCAATAATAATACTAAGTTGACATGTTCATAGAACCGACAGCTACGAATCTTAAATCTCAAATGCTCAATACAGTATCGTATAGTAAATGCGATCAGTATTCAATATTTATGACATACATTCCGACGAACATCAAAACTAGTTGAATAGATATTTGTTTATTCTTATGAACTATTTTCACATGTATCGGTTTTGCGGCGTCACTGTCTCTGGCTTGATGTGGGCGGTTACGAGCCTCGGCCACATTTAAACGAATGACAACCGAGTTCTTCAAATTTCTTTATCGTTGTCCATGAAAAAAAATCAAATTTAAAAACTATAAAAATTAAGAAATCTTGTGGATGGGTCACTTAGTTCTCTCTTATCTACTAAACATATAATTTAGATTCAGGCCCGTTGACAAATTCGACACAGAACAGCGAATGTTATTAAAAGGATTTTTATAGTCGTTTTATTATTTTGACATTTATAGTTTGATCGTAATTTATTTGCATTTTAAAAGCTTGTTATGCCTTATCAATTTATTTGTTATAGACAAAAGATGTTTTTACATATAAATTGTAGCAAATAAAAATCACTGATTAAAGAATGATGACGGCTCAATTTTGCACGTCCTAAGTAAACTCTATCTTGCATAACACAATGTTTCTATAGAAATATGATATCTGACATTTACCTTTTGTAAATGTTGACTCTAAATCTCGGCACCTGAACTAACAGTTTGCTTTATTAAGAAAAACCATTCTTTGATCGGAATTATTATTTTGAGGAATATTTCACTGAAACGAATAAGTCTTTGGGAATATTTCGCATTGCAATATAAAAATTTTAATTATGTATTTATTGCCACATTAAAAAATAAAATATAAGTTTATATAATATTATATATTTTTAACTTTATGTAGGCAGAGGAAACTTGATGTTAAGACACTCCGTTCCTCACTTTTCACCTAATTTATCAAGGCATTGCGTTTTAAGTGGCAGAACTTAACGCCGCGTCTTATCTTGCTTACCAGAGCGAGGGAATTAAAAAAATATAAAAAAGATTTCTCGAGCGGGGATTGAACCCACAAGCATAGCCAATTATAGGAAAGCCCCGCTGTAAGATGAATTTAGTTTAAACCTATTCCTGTAAATCTGATTGTATAAACATAAATAATTAGAGCCGGTCAGGTAATTAAGGATCTGCTTAAAATTAAGTTTTTTTCATAATTGTAAGGTAATCTTTTAAAATAAAAGTCTATTATGTTTATTATAAATGTTAATTTAACTATTTCAAATTAAAATTATATTAGTAAGTACCTATTAAACATATATAAATCTTGCGTTTTATGAAATTGGTATGCTAATGCTAATATACTAGCGCTCATACAAGACCATAATTAGTTTTGAAATACGCATGAGTAGGTAATAAAAGAATATTGTTGTATCGGGAGTAAAATTTTAAGGAGTAGGGTTTTACTTAATATGTTCATCTAAGTGAAAACAGTCTACTCTGTAATTACTTAAGATTTTACTGCTTTTTCATTATAAAAAAGGAAAATTTATGTTGATTACTGTTATTACTAATCTACATACCTCATAGCTTCCTGCTACATTAAAACATTAAAAGTAGGATTAGCTCTCAAGAACTCTAGTTTACATTAGGTGCTCTAATATAATTTTGTAACTAATGTTAATACAAATAAATGATAAAAATTTGCTTCACGATGTTTCCCGCATTTCGTAGGGTAGACAGAGGGAACCTGGGAACCTACTGTTAAGCCTCCTTTGCCATTAAGACACGTAAATATATGGAAAAATTAAAATAATAAATAAATTTTATGTTTATTATTCGAAATAGAATATTTTGTAAACTTAACATAATTACTTTTCTGATCATTGATATGAGACGAGCGTTTTTCAATCAAACATCTGTCCACAGACTACTTAGTTTTGATATACGGTTTATTTACAACAAGTTTACTCGTTACGAGAGATCATTAGCGCCTCGAATATTTTGTAATGTTTTATTATTAGTCGATATCGACGTACGACGGCTGTTTAAAAAAAAATTTCAATAAATTTTGTTTATATGACAAAAAGGAAACAGCGTGGACGCTCTCAGAATTAAATATATGCTCGCCATCATAAAATAAAGAATTTATAGGCGTCCTTTAGAGTTACCGTGGCTCGTTTTTACGACTTCACGGGGCGTTTATTCAGCGTTGCGTGGTCGTATCACACGCATTCCAGATAACGCCACGCTCCCGTTGTTATAAGGACAATTTCAGTCATTTGCATGGATAACTTTACTTTGCGCTGGGTATGTGGGTACCGGCGCTGGGTATGTACGTCGCTTTGATGCTTTAATTAGAAACATGTACGATTTACCCGCGCGGGGGTTTTAAATGCATGTGCTAACGTAGAGCGTACACAAAAACAGCCACCGTGACTAACAGTTTAACATGTTTGTACTCCTTCTCACAACAAGTACGCGTGGATTTCTGATTATGGAAACAAATACGCCACTGATCGATTTGATGCTTGTGATTGTTGGATTTAATCATCGGTTGTTGTTGTTGTTATTTTATCTGGTGTCTTTAGTCAATGTACTTACTTTATATAAATCTACAAGTAAGTTAACTTCTGAATTTTATGTTTAATTGATAATTATTTGAAAAAAATGTGTGCGCATGTGCCTTATATATATTTTTTATCTGTCATTAATTAAAGTAATAAACGTGATGTAAAGTAAAAGATGTCACACTTTAAGTTTGTTTTTTTATTATCTAATGTTTATAATCAATTTTATTTCCTATCACAACTTTCCACATATAATATTCTTTAATAATAATTAATAGATTGTTATTTTGACACATTACAACGCAAGATTAATGTTTACTATAGTTTCGTCTCTTATCTCTCAATAATGTAATCGATCAAAATAATCCTGCTTTTATGAATATTTATTCAACCTTTCTTAAAAAAATATTTGAATATTTTATCTTATTTGTACAAATGACAGTGTACAGAACTGAGCATGTTATCTACTTCAAAGATTCTATGGTTAGTCTATATTTTTGCGATGATTACGTTTCAGAAACATAAATTATGTTATCGTATTATTACATCCAAATAAACATTTTATTATAGAACGAAATCAAAATATTATTATTCATTAAATAAATTTAAAGTAAATAGAAAGTTATTGTTTTTGGAGTATCATTAATGCGTTCGAGACCGCTTATTGTGCCCGATTCGACATGGTTTTTGTGCGCTGGCGCATATTCTGGCGCAACTTTAATGGCCGTGTGTTGTTAAGGTTGGCTAAGGTCATGGTAGCAAGCAAGAAACCAGATAATTGGTGAAAAATATATCGCACTTTAAAAATCGAAGGATAAAAATTGGAAGGTGACATATTTAGTAGTTCATTCTGACCTTCTTACTAAGTAGTTTATAACCAGTAAAGCTACCTAGTTAGTAAGTACTACGAGCCTGTAATTTTATAGTCTACTATAGGTGTTAAGATTTTCTAACGCAGATCTTAAGCTATTTCGTTGCAATTATAGCTAGTTGACTGATCTGATATCAGATATTGAGCTTAATAACATGTACCGCACCCAACTTGAAGTCCTTGTGCGATGAAATTATCTCCTATTTCAACTTCTGTTGCTTTTACTTTGGCCTTTTAAAAATGTAAATTATTTTTTAATAAAAACGTAGTTATCGTTCTATAGTTTTCTAGCTTTTCACCTGTACAGTTAAGGGGTGCGAGGTATTTTAGACTATACGTGTTAATATAATTTCACTAAGAAAATTGGTATGTGTAAGTATCTTTATCACGCATTTTATGTTTATTCTTCAACTAAACATCCATCGAACGTAACTCGTGCGCCTTATTATAATTACAGATCAACGATTGTTATAGATATAAAATGTTTAATTTATAGATATATGAGCTGAACAATCCAGGCGAGGCGTTTAATTTTTTTTCCGGAACTTTGTGACAGAGACGTGTTACACATTAGTCTTTGCGTAGTGATGGAAGCGATCCAGTGTAACGGATTTTTTTTATTGCTATTGTCAGATTATGATGAATTATATTGAGCATATGTACTGTTCCTTCATAATTGATAAATTACATTGATTATTTTACCGTTTCTAACGTGTCCGACATATTTATTTTATTTTCTACGGTGCGTTACTATGCATTTTTTTTCTAATTCTAGTTTTATTTCTAAATTAATACAGTTCGATTATCCGAACATCATGTCTCGCAATCAGTTCGGATAATCGACGCTTTACTGTATAACTTAACCGCAATTTGTCATTTACCTGCTATTCTTGCAGGATGTGAGAAATAATGGATGCAATTTGCTGCCTATTGTATGAGAACAAAAGTGTTTGATGCTTTAATAGCACAGGTGCATCGTTTCCAAAAACTTTGGTCATCCCGCGGGCACAAAAACGTGACTATGCTATTTTTGCTCTATTTTCAACTCTGATAACTGACTTTTTCTAAAGCTGTTGTTTTACTGATAGTATATTTTACCTTACGTTCTATTTGCTAAAGTCAATGGCTAAAAGAAATTCTATATTAAATTAGTCTGTAGCAGATTTACACTTTGATTGTGATAGATATCGATTTTATAAACAACATAATAAAGTACACGTCATCCCTTCTTTGTGGTTTATTCTGTCTAGATAACTCTACTTTAGAAGGAAAATCTACGTAAAATATTTTCCAGATCTTAGTAATAGTAACATTAGTTATTATATAATAATAGTTGGTATGTTATGTGATCATAATTGTTATATTGCTATTATTTAATGAAACATAGTTTTATTTATTTTATTTAAAAACATTTTACAATAAACACATATATCTTAGTGAATGACCACTTAAAAAAAATGTAACATGTTTAAGACACGTAACAACAAGTTATCTATAAGAGCATTGCATTTATTAAAAATATTTTACTGTGGAACGTAACAGCATAACTTTTTAATTATGTGTCTCCAAGAATTCTTAAAATGTTATTGTTTAATTTTGTCCTTTTGAAACGAAACAATAACAATAAAGATATGCAAACCAATTGTTTTAAAGAATGTAGACTAACTTACATTTTTGGTAAAATTACATTTAAACCACTGTTATTTTAAATTTTATTTTTCTGTAATTTGCTTTAATAAATCTTTCATACTATGAGTCAGATCCAAAATAGGTACACACTTGAACACTACACGGCTATCGCTTGCGTACAGTGAACGAAGGAGCAATTTGGAATTCCAACGGTAGTCAGTGCAGACGAGATGTGTAAAGCAAATAAAGGAATGTGCGAACTGAAGGTAGTAAAGAGGAGTAAAAGAGAATCATCCCGGAGCACGTACGGCAATTCGTTCTAATAGTCGCGGCCGACAAAGACCGTTCTATACACCGACATTGTTTTGTTAGGACGGACGCTGGGCAATGCAAAACCCGCCACCGGAACGTTCACGCTCAGCTCTCGTGGCGCCCACTTTTTTCACGTTAAACGTGGGGGGCGACTTCGAGTGGCTCCCGTAATAATTAATGGCGGGTCGCGGGCGGTTGTTTCACGTCACACTGTTTTGGTAACAAATTGTAATGAATCGCTCCCCCGGACCTCACACTTTGAATGTCAACTTGATTACATCATCAACGCTCGTATGGAGGTTTTGTTGGCGCTAGAGTTATATTTCAATTTTTTGAAACATATATTTTTATTTTGTTCAGCCGTTGCGCTTGTTATTTTTTTTTAGCTTAACATATTGATTTGTAATAAGATGTTTGAAAGTATTTAGATATTTCCGGTTCTTAAAATTACATCAATATTTGTACCAAGTAAACGCTAAGAGATAAAAAAGTAATTTGTTACTATCACTTTTTAATGGCTCCATTAGAATTGTTTTGCGGTTCAGCATCGACCGTAATATTTTGGTGTCTATTTTAACATTGTAACAAATGTCTTGCGGTTTAACGGTCTGATTTAAACGCAAGATTAAAAATTGCATTTCACTATTGTCAATCAGTCACTGTTCAATATATCGACATCGGTTCGTGGTAATAACTGACTCACCAAATATTGCACAGATTCTATTGAGACAACAGTGTTGTCGGATTCTTTAAACATTTGCTCTAATATTTACGTAAAACCGAATGATATTGAGCATTTGTTAAACAAAAATATCATTTTCCATTGTCCTTTGAATATCCTTGGATCCTTTCCCTCTCTGCCGCCTTTGTTTGTTTTATTAACCTAGCTCTAATAAAACGTAAGAATAGTATGGGTATTTCTATTTTAAATTGTCACGTGGTTCAAACAATATATTCTTTTTGTGTTCTTCTTTAGTCGAACAAAATCACATAATAGGGGAAGAAATGGTTTTCTTTTATTTTTGGTTTTGTTTTATTATTTAGTTGATTATGATTGTTTTTATTTACTTAAACTAATTATATTATCGACTAGAGGACCGTCTGCGGCTTCGCCCGCTTTAATTACATGATTATTTATTTAATAAACAGAATTGATTGACAATTATAATGACTTCTAATATGATTTTTTATTACTTTAATCTGTAATATTCTAATTCTCCGGCGCCCAACCCACCTTACGAATGTCATTCTTTAGCCAGAATTTTTACCAGCGCGATTGCTATATAACATTCACAGGCAAACTAATGCCTTGAGTATATTCAAATGACGATAACTTTTTTTTAATGAACCAATTTTGATGAACCAAATTTTAGTAGTTAAGTTGAGTTAAAAACAATTGGTGAAACTTTTAAGTAAATTGGTTCAGTACTTTCAGAGAAAAATGTGGACATACATATCGACAGACAGAGGGACAAGAAATTAAAAAAATATATTTTTGCTTTCTATTATTCTTTTTAAGTGTCCCTCTATCCATTTCAGTCAAAACTACTAAATGTACAGATAAAATATTTTTACTGTCTTATTATATAACGAGATAAATTATATAATTAAATGAGATGATAAAATAAATTACTATTTCATTTATTGTTCATATCATCAATTTAAATTATTTAATCTCTTTAATTGTATATTTATTTTCCAAGTAACGTCCATATCAGTTTTCTCCGAGGATAAAACAGTTGTCCCAAAACTTGGCAAAGACATTAGTGTCGTATTGCTTTTGTCACGTGTGGCATTTTTTGTTAGTTTTAACCTAATGTGTCATCAATCTTAATTTCTTTACAACTTTTCTAGAACTTTTGTTTAAGTGAGTGTTTTTATAATAAATGGACATAAATTGTATTTTTTTAAGATGACTTACAGTAAGTTATCCTATATGTATTATATAATCCTACTAATATTATAAATGCGAAAGTTTGTGAGTATGTATGGATGTTTGTTACTCTTTCACGCGAATACTACTGAACCGATTACGATGAAATTTGGTATGTAGGTAGCTGAAGACCCAGAATAACATATAGGCTACTTTTTATCCCGGAGTTCCCGCGGGATTGATTCCTAATTGAAAATAGATACATTTATCGCTTCTGAAAACTGAACATCACTGCGTGATCTCAGGGTCAAATTTTGAAGGTAATAGACCTACATTTGGACACGCCATGTTTTTCTCATGGGCAGCTCTATGTGGCTTGCTCACATGTTTCCAAAGCGAAAAATCTGCATGTTTATGCTGAAGGAAAAAAATCGTTAAATATAGTTTATAGGAGCATACTGCATTAGCTAACAATAGACCTCTGTGTGATAATATATTATTCTATCAACACAGAGAGATAATATATTATTCTTATGTTGATAATATTGTTACGTTATCATAGGGTTTCCACGCGGACGGAGTCGCGGGCGGCATCTAGTTCTTTATATATATGTATATTGTTTGTATCAATATACATATATATAAAGAAAAAAAATAATTCAGGAAATAAATTATAGATTGTTTATTTTTTTCTTAAAATACAATAATAATTGAAGTAATTAAATTGAAGGTAAAAATGATAAAATATATAGTTTATTTACTTGATAAAATATAATAGTTGTGCATATTGTATAATACGCGGCATAAATCTACATACGAATTGGTTAACTATTTAAGATGAAATAAAAATAAAAATATATAATTTACTGAGAAATTATAAAACGTCAATGGAGTATAAGAAAATGAGGCATATTAAAATTCAGAGAAGTTTCGTATTCTGATTTCGTTTTCTTAAATAGAAATACCACGTAACTTTATGCTATAGCGTTAATATAGAATATATAGAAAATTTTAAATATAGAAAAAATTTTAAATGCGTAGTCTGGTAACCACATTTTTAATATTGCAATTTGTTTCGCCTTACAAAGTCTTGTACGGGTTTCCTTTTATATCATATTATTGATCATATCTTGTAGCTTGTTCGAAATGATTCATAGAACGCGCCCGAAGAAGTACTCCATTCCTTTAGAGAGATTAAGTGAGAAATTTGTGAGAGTTTGTCCTTTGCTAAGTAACAATAAATCGTAAATTAAAAGCAAAATTGTAAAATAGTAAAATAATTATAACTCATATATTCACTTTGAAACATATGTTTCTTTCGAAATATCTTCTGGGATCATCCAACTTTCTCGTGTTTGGAGATTTTGAGTGTAATACATATAATCAGATCAAGAATATATATTTTAAACTAAATATATTTTATAAAATTGAGTTTAGTCCCACATAGGTCTGACTCAGTAAGACACGGGACAACTGTTCAACAGCTGCGTTACGACTTATTGTATCTAGTCATTTATAATTTACTTACAAATAACAAAGAAAATGCATTTACTCCTTTTACCAAACTATTTGTTTCATTTTTGTGACGTAATAATACTTTCACTAGTATTTGTCGCAATAGTAACAAAATTAAACAATACAACTATGAGACTCATTTTTTTTCATAAAATGACGCAGCGACCATAAAATCAAAAACGGCTTCTACTAAGCATTCATTTGTGAAATGTAAGTAAAACGGTGAGTATTGAAGGATGTTAAGCATAGTTTAACAATATTGTATAACAATGAAAGTAAAGCCGACAGTAGTTTAAGGTCTTGGGTGTCTTCCGCGAAATTTGTGGTGGCATTTTTTAAATATGGTCCATTACATCTATTTTACTGAATTTGTTAAGTTTATTTGCAAATCGAGTGATGTTTAATTTAATTTTGTTTTTGTCATACACAAACACTACCCATGTAGTTAAGTTGCAGTTCGAGGTTTGTAGTCATTAAACGTAATTAATTTACGCAACATACACAAGTATACGGACGGACTGGATTAGTTGCGCAGTCTAGGTTTTCATAGTTAATTAATTTTCTCAACGAACAACTTTGTTTAACTTGGGCTCATATACGTGCAGCTCGCTTGGGAACTTTGCCATAATGATAGGTTACGAAAAACAATTAGTCGGACGTCTTTGTTTACGTAGAATGTTATCGGTTAAATTTATTATATTTGGGAAGGATGTTATCTCTACTCCAGTTCGATCGTTCTGCGCTCGAGGTCTTCTTAAATGCATTAGGGCCGGGCGGGGACGGATATTTATCAGCCGTTTTAGTTTTTTGTCGTTTCTTTCTTTATTATTTGAATCCCTCGAATAAATTATTCTTGCATGGGGCTTTCAGAACCGATCATTACCTTAAACTTAGGGGCGTACTGCGCTCGGTTGCCTAGCTATTACGGGCATTCTATTTAAAATGACTTTGTGTTATTTACAAAATTAGATGTATCGCTAAATATTTTATAATGATAGGATACGAAATCGTTCAGTATTCGAGCCTACTATTAGTTAAGTGAGCAGTCCGCAACCATTAGATTTCTTTTTATTTTTCCTTATATTTTTTTATGGTAACACCGAAAAATGTTTTATTTATCATATATAGCTTAATGTGTCACGCCGTGCTATTATCGAGTTAGTAGACCGTTACTAATTTCCCCTTTAATGCTGTCACTCGAAAATAATAAAAAAAACCGATGGCCTATATTAGAGCCTTTTTTATTTTCATGGATGTGCCTAGCTTTGATCTTATTTATCATAAACACGACCGGACAATGTTGTTGACATATTGTCATAGCTTCACGACATTCAATTCCTTTTTAATTTGGAGCTACGTCGCGATCATTGTTGGCGTGCGAGGTTTCGTTTAGCGTCGGAAATGAGAAGGAATTTCCCAGGCTGCCTTTTGGAATAGAATATTATTTGTCAACGGACGCCCCTAGCTCTCACAATGGCCATCGCCGACGCACCACGCCCCGGAAAGAATCAATTATTTGGTGTCCTGACCGAAGGAGCGTCAAATGGGCGAATTGTTTGTTTAATAACATTTCGTCGCTACTGTGGAACTGACAATAAATATTTCATGCTTTTATTCCTAAAGTTTTTAGTATAGAGATATTTTGTATTTTTTTTTCTTATTATGTGACGACGACCAGTTATGTCTCTATTCGGAGCGGATATGTTTGTAGTTTTTGTTAGCTTCCTGCCTTCGAAACTTTTTAACAGTTTTATCTTGTTGTTTTTTAGGTCCGGTCGTAAAATTTGGATTATAAGCAGTCATATTTTATATTTATCTCCATGGGATAACTAGCTAGGTATTGTGTGGAGTGCATAAAGTAGAATATATATAATGTTTAGTTTATGTCTTCCGCAATTTTTTCTATGTAGTATAACCTAGTGGAAATTTACTCTAAAAAAATCTTCCTGTTAAAAAAATCCCTGTTAAACGAAGACATTGTGTATTATATTTCTATATAAGATAAAACTGATATATTTAATTACTCTTCCGAGTCGATATAGATAGTATAAAAAATCGCTTTAGTTACATATTTTTCTTTTCAATTCAATCACGTAATTAAAATATGAGTGAGTTCCACCACTCAACAATATACAAGCAGTGCCTCCCGGAATGTGGAAAGGAGAGTGTCTTAACACTTGGCTCCCTTGCCCATCCTGCTTTATGCGGGATACAGCGTGAATTTAAAACAAAAATGTTACTATGACTGTAGTAATTTGACTGTAAAATACCCTTTCTTATGTTCATGTACACGTATATAAACGCACGAAATCTCTTGTTTACCGCCCAGATTGTTGTTCGTGATAATATTACAAATTTTATTACGCGTTCGGTAGCTCCTACTAGATCACCATACATTTCTATGCTGATGCTGTAACGATAAATGTGTTTTGAATAACTTCTTTCTATTAATTTTCTTTTAAAAAGCAGTATTTGTAATATTTAAATAAAACATCGCTTTAAAACGTTTTAAGATGTCTTTTGTTTACTAAATATGTTAAAATTGTTGACAAGAGTGAGAATGTTATTTTAGTTGTAATATACTCTTTGTTTATACGTTTATTGTATACTAATATCCTAATCGAAACAAAGTAAATTGTGTGTAGAAAAATGTTTTGCTATTTTTTTTAAGTTTACTTAATTGAAGTAGAAAAATGTTTTGCTATTTTTTTTAAGTTTACTTAATTGGTTTAATTTTTAAGTGTTTAACACATTCCACACTTGGGAAATATTTTTTAGAAAATATAAAAACTTATAACGAATACAAAATCCCACTTCATTTAAAAGTACCTACAGTTCGTGTTTTTAACTACCTTTCATAATTTTTTTTATAAAAATAAACGTTAGACGTCTGTTTGTAAAGGCGATGGTTGTGGGTTCGAGTTCGAATTAATTAATTTTATTTCCTTGTTCTGGTAAGTGAAAATCCGGCATAGATGTTCGTCACTCGATATCAGTATCTCGAAGTGAGAATTGAAGAAAGGAATGAATAAAAAAATTATTATGTCTACACTTAATATAATAGAGACACTTTTTTTCTCGAACGAAAGAGTTTTTTGTACGTTAATTACAACAGTTGTTTTAGAAAAACTATAAAGGAACATGTTTTTGGCGCCATTACGACGAAATAGTTAGAATGGATTTGAACATAATTTTTGTGACTCAACTGAAATCTACATACTCTCTGTGAATATTACAAAATTCAGGAAGATGAAGATAAATAAAAAATATTAAAACCTATTCTAAAACTTAACAAAGTTCACTATATTATTTAATTTGTATTCATTTAACAGACTAAACGTCTGCTTCTTTACCGAATAGACCTCTATAAAAGTTGTTTTATTGCTATTTCCTCCCTAATTTAGTTGGCATTCATCCCAGGAACTATCGAGTCATTAGAGCTCGAGTTTATAGATTTTTTTGTCATTGTTTGTTGTATGATAATAAGTGTTTATTTCGTTGTTGGGGCTGCAGGAGCGACACGGTGTGAAACTTGACGCCTTTATTCACACGCCTTTTACTGAGGTATTAATTTTAAGGAACTAACATTTTTTAGGCACAAAATGTTAATCAGATAAGTTCTTATTTAGGTACATATATTGTTGTTTTAGAGAGATCTGCATTATTTTGCCGTTAAATATAAAATGGTCTTTAAATGTATATATGTGTAGAGAACAAAGTGATGCAAGAAGGATACTTATCTAATGTCACAGACATTAGTATTTAAATAATAAATTATTTCGTCATTACCTCCTCTTCAGCTTTACGCCTTATCTTGCATAGGGGTGGGCAGAGAACGCTGGGATTTTATTTTTAAAGTAATGAACCTTTTTAAATCATAATTTACAAAATGAGAAATTAAATATGCTAAACAACTTGAAGTATATATCCTACGCAGACGCCCACTTAATTTTCACAAACTATTGTTTGAGATCCTTAGAAATCAGGCCGAAGCAGTACTCATTAAAAGTTGGCCGTGACCGCAAGAAATCTCTGGAAACTTTATCGAGGACACCATGGAAAATCTCCGTCTAGTTTCAACATTTTTCAAACAAGGCATTTTCACGCAAGATTTCCTTTTGTGCTGCATAACAACATTTACCTAGCTACTGATACTGTCAGCCGTCTGACCAATTCGCAAACGAATTCTTCACGTAATAGTTTTGTTGTTATCGCTCGTAACCACTCTTCAGTTGCGTCTGGGACGATATTAAAAAGATTTGGCAGCGAGCCACTGAGATATTGATCTTTATGCTTGGCCAGACAGTTATAGGAGTATCCTAAGTGCCATGCCGGTTGGTTTAATGACTTCCCATGTTTGTAACTTTGGGTACCATATTTTATGTACTTGGCGATAGCTTTGGACAGTTAGTACTGTTGATCTCGTCGCTTGGAATTACTCACATTAATTTTATATTCTTACCTGTTAAAGAATAAATTACCTTTATTGATGAATGACGTCGGCTTTTATCGTTTGGCGTAATTTATTTTTCTTGTACATTTCCCAGAAAAAAATATATATTATCGGTCCTATGTCAAGATTCCATTGAAATTGATTCGATGGTCGGTCGGTGGTCGTCCTGAGTATAAAAACTGAGATAAGACAAACAGCGATGAGTGATCATTTTCCACACCTGCCTTTTAATTTGCACAAATTGTAATGTATTTGTAACGCACAATTTGTCAAAAAAATATAACAATTAACATGGAAACGTGTGAAGGATAGCACCTGCCTTCGTATCGGAGATCGGGCCGTTACGGTTTTATGGAGTCTACTAAAAACAATGAAAATGGCAAAAAGTAGAATGCGGGCCAAGGGCCAGGTAGCGGGTGTGCAGTGGGGTGCGGGGGTAGGCGCGAGGGGTCACGGCAGGGTTCCACAATTTATGATTGCGCTGTGTCAAAGTGTTAATGAACGCAGTCTGTTGCTCTTTATTGAGATAACGCGCGCAATCGATGGCCGCAGCGAGCCCCGTCCATTACTTACTGCGCCCGTTCTCTGGTGTCCCTTTATGTTTCTATTTATTTTTTGCTCAAAACGTTCGTGTCCAGTAACTAATATTAATCTTGCACGATGCAATTTAAACAGATAGTGAAACTTATCTTCTTATTTTGTATCCGAGTTAAGCCTATCTCAATTACTGTCGGACAAAAAAGCTATTTAAAATGAATACGAAAATAATTTAAGTTATAAATAAAAAGCATGGACATGCTCGTACATACAGTAGTCTTGTATGATAAATAAAAATTAATAAATGACCTATCATTATTTTATCAACATCATTGACATGTGACATATCGTTTGCTGCAATTTTATATGATTACATACCTACAAAGATACGTGTCCTCATCTGACTGTGTATCGATGCGATGCGATCGAGAGATATGTGGTAAAAGGTATCATAATCAACTCATTAAACTGGATGAAAGGGAAAAGTGTTTATTTTATTTTTTAATTCTTTATAATACACAAATTAATATAAAAATGTACAATAACGGCGGCGGTCTTAATGCTAAAAAGCATTTGCTACCAGTCAACCTAAGTCATGGCATAAAATGTGTAGGTGTAGCAAAAAAAAAAGATTGAATATATTTATTGAATTAATTTTTCGAATGCATATAATAAACTGAAATTATTTATCTTTACCTTGTTTATATAATGAGCATATTAACATACTTAAGAAAATCTTTACAAAAAACATTAAAAGGGAAAAAGCACCTATTGATGTAATTTGGTAGTTTACTGTATAAGTACTAGGTGGCATTTATATTATAATAATTATAGTTTAGTAAATAGAATTTCTTAATCGAATAGTTTTGTCATTTTACCTTTATAAGTAAGTCATAAAACTTAGAACAATGTCATATCCAATAAGTATTTTATTAGATTTTTATGAAAAAAATTGCTTCACGTAGTAACAACATCTTATAACATATTTTCACTCATTGACAAATTTTCTAATAAGAAGCAGAGATCTTCTCGTTATATAAAATGAATGTATATACAAATTTAAAACCATAAAATGTACCTTCTCACATTCTTTAACATTTTTTGTTTATTTCAGACTGATACAAAAAAAATGTTCTTGAAAAAATAATACTTTGGTGTACTTGTAAAAGATTTTCAATTGCATCTTGAGAATTCTGAGAAATTGCTACAAATATTTTTTTCAAACCTCACGGTAGGTGAAAAGTGTATGCAACGAGTGATTTGTTGCGCACTCCATTACAAGTTGAGAGTCTTAAGTTGTCAACTTATATTCCAATGAGATAGACTCGTCCGTTTCTCATTCACTCTATTCAAATAAGATTTTGCTATTGATCGGCATGTTTTATAGGAAATGTATTAAGTTGTATCTATAGCTTATATAACGTTATAGTAACAGTCAACTACCTAATACCATAATACTGTTATTGTTATATAGAAATAAGACTTCTCTTATCAAGTAAATTTCATACAAAACAATCGGTATATACAAAATTTATTATCTAGTTCCGAGCTGTGCCCAATGTAACCTACAGGGGCGTTTATTATATTGTAGAGAATAAGGGGCTATGCGTTAATGCAAAGCATTGACTTATGCAGACAAGCTATCTAGAAGGTTTATTATTTGTTAACTGAGCCAGATGCCGTGATAAATTTAAAGGTTTTATTTAGCATGCAATGTGATGTATAGGCGGAAAGTGTAAAATGAAGTGATTTGTCACTAACATTTCGATATCGAGTAATTTCTGAATGTTGTTGTATAGACTGGGTATTTTAGGATTCCGTACCTCGAAAGACAAAAACGAAACCCTTGTAGGATCATTTCGTTGCCCATATGTCCGTCTGTTAAGACCATTTTTCTCAAAATCGCGTAGAAATTTTAAGCTCAAATTAATAATTAAGTTTAGAAATCTATCCAATTAAAAGTTACTAGTATTTATGCATCGTTTTTGCCGTATTTTATATAGAAGAGATTTTTTTGTTTTATTTTAAAATGATCGTTTATTGTTGTTAGAAACACTTCATTAGAATCATAGGTAGATATTTTAAAATTATCGGTAATGATCATCAGCCTGTTCTTGTCTTGTTACTGAACTTAAGCCATAATATAATCAAATAGGTATTACATTTTTATAATTATATAAGGACATAATAATAGAAGCAATAATTCCAATTCTTCAGTATAACTGGAATTAACCAAAATATCGTCTTTGTATATTATCTGTTTTTATTGATTTAAAAAAAAGTTGAGTAGGTATATCCTTTTTTAAGTCGGTTAAAAATGCAAGTTTCACTTTACTTTTTTTAATTCATTTATTCGTCTTCTTATAATATAAAAGTTATATAATTTATTCGTCTTCTTATAATATATAAGGGTAATAACAAAGAGACAACTAAACAAGCTGCAGTTGAGGAATTGTATCTTCCATCATTAGCCGAATAACTCGATAGTTCACTCGATACTAATATGTAAGTCCTTGTAATATTTTAAAAAGATGTTACTATTTCCTAACTGTTAAGTTAGGAACTGCATCTTCTATCATTATCAGCCCAGCAATTTCATCAGATAATGATTATATGAAGCAAATATCTGATTCTCATAAGAAATTATATAAAATACATAGAACATGCCTAAAAATTTTGAAGGTTTCCCTCGATCTTCCTGAGATTCCATCATCCAATCCTGACTTGGTGGCAATGGGGAAGTAAGCTCTTTTAAATAAATAAGAAATTTTAATTTCCAACTGACGGACCCATGTAAAATATAATGTTTGTATATAGAAACTCCCCCTTTGAAAAAAAAGAAGTCGATTGAAAAAAATACAATTTGGACTCATACCCATCGTGCGCACTGTAACAACTAGATATGCCATGTTGAATAAAAATATATTGAAATCTGGTAAAAGATTTTTTTTTTAATATTCTGCAAAATTAATAATTACAAATAACCTTATTTTATTAAAAAACTCAAACTCCAAAACTCACCCAGTGTAAAGTCCTGGGATCGAAATTAGGGCACCTAGATAAAGTCCATTTCAACATTGCTGTCGGCGTTTCACAGTTCTACGATACAATAATAGCAGCTGCAGAAATAGCTAGGTTTTCGTCCAACTATGCCCGTCGGCTAATTGGGAACATTAGCATAGGACGGAATTCTAAACCGGAAAATGTATACTTTAGATACAAACTTCTATATATATAATATATAATAATTTATAACACTTTGGAATTCTTTTGTAATTATTATTGTTAATGTAAATTATATTTTATTATTAGCTATTTATTCTCTAAAGTTTAAGGAATAGGCAAATAATCTGGAACCCACCAACTTGTTATCATTTTGATACCCAAAAGATCTATATAGCTTGTATTTTATATAAAAAAATCGCCAAGCCAAATTTGATTCCATAACTACGGCGTCTACTTAGATACCTTACTATTTTAGCGGTTGTTATTCAACTTAAAATTGTTATATATTGATATGAAATATATCTTAAACACACTCGTATGTTAGTAATACGACGACGACGAATGACGTTGCTAATAATGACGATTTCGTTATATCCATTCTTAAGTGAGAAAATAATATATTATAATACAGCAGGTAAGCACGAATTCCTTACCTGTAAGACGAAATTCAAACATGATTGTATTGAGAACATACAAAATACAGCTAAAAGCGGCGATGTGACCTAACGAGAAAATTACATAGCTAGAGTGTTTGCGGAACGCCCGCTTCGAATAGTGTATCTAACAGTTTTCAAAGAAAATACGTACGGGCGGAAATTTTTAACTTGTTTTTGTTTTTTTTTTGTATTAAGGTTTCCTATTAGAGCAACTTATTTTTTATTGTATTAAAATGATTACCTTATTAGTATAATAATAATTAACATATATTAAATAACGTAGCTGTAATTTCTTATCTTTATTACTAGTGTTCACTGTCTACACTTTTTTACAGCTTCCACTTTTTCCTACATAGATGAGTAACCAGGTAAACCTAAATGTCGAGACACTCTATTTTCCACTGTTCGCCCTGGTTTGGATCGTGGTCGCAGAACTGAACCTCCAGCTCTGTTCCCGATTGTGTCCGAACCCATAACCATCGCGCTTACAGAGACATTACTCACCGAGCTACAACGGCCTCTCTAATACTTGCATTACTAATATTATTCTCATAGTTGAACTTTTTGTTTCAGCATAGTGAAGTAGTAGTACTACTAGTAAGAGTAGGGTCCAATCGAACGGGTTGCGTAATCGCTCGCATCGTACCGTTGTAGGGTCATGGAAGGCTGTACATTATACGAGTATTTCCCACGATGCGTAGTCACATACTTGACTTTGACGTTAGTGAAGTCTTATATCACCAGATTTGAAGTAACTTCTTAATACCGAATTACCCTGTTTATTATTTCATATTTATGTGACATGACTATTTAATCAAAACTGTTCACATTTTTAATATTTTTTTTATTTTTTTATTTTGTATTTAGTATCTAATGTATATGTAAACTTAACATAGTTCTATTAAGAACGGTTAAAAAATATTATTAGCTTTTGTCTTCCTTTTTGGTTCTTCATTCTTTACGTCCACATACAGTATTCCTCTTCTTAATTTAACAATAACTAACATTGCTTTGGCATTTTTAATATATTTATTCCATAATATTATGTTATTTTATAAGTACTAGAAAACCCATTGGGACGGATACACGCTGCCACTGCGACGTCTAAGTCAGCAGCAAGCGCAGCTCCTCTTTCTCTTTAAAAACAATAACTGTGCAAAATTACGTAGTCCTCAGTGCGTACAATTTTCGTAACAAGGGGCAAAAAATTTTGCTTTATCTATTAATAAATAGATATAGGTTGAATAGATACAATTTTTTCCTGTTGAATGTTTTTAATATACGAATATAGTGTACACGCCTATACGCATACCTATTTACGTTACAAAGTATGCACAATGGAAAAATACAATATAAACAAACAAAATAAAGTAGTTTTCCCATAAAACTTTGTTTTAATCTCCACGCCATCCGGAACGATCACCACATTACCGTTAAGACGGTAGTTCTCAGAACTGTTTGCATTACTTAACTTTACTTAGTATCTTGAAATTATCCCGATCATATTAAAATGAATCCCGCTATTTTCCATCTGCAATGCTCAGCCATTATTACAGGGGCTAAGTATTTAAAACATAGGAGAGTATATTGTGCGGTTTTTAGAATTATGAGAAAAGTATATAATTTTACGATACGGGATGTTTGATTCCCACTTGGGGAATTAAATACTTACTATTTCCATTTCGTCGATCTGGTAACGAGGCAAAGTGTGGCGTTGAGTTTCGCCACTCCACAAGCAATGCCACAAGAATGCAGCAAAGAAAGCGGCTGTTATCGTTATAAAATGTTATTGTTATACTAAAAATTGAAATAAATAAACATTATTATTATTATTATGTTTGTAGGATTATTCCTTCTCGGTTGGCCAAGACCAACCGGTAGCTTACAACATCCACGGGCCAAAGCCAAGTGGACATTATAATGTATTTGTGTGAGAGTGGTGTGTTGGGTTTAACTGCAGGAATTTTCTAG
>DWQW01004358.1:0-20026 GCA_018249695.1 Heliconius erato demophoon | reverse complement strand
GTTTTTCAATATGCAGATTGAACTGACTTCGAGTTTGTATTGAACTGTCAAGTTCCACGAGTTGAGATAAATGACTAAAGTTGTATAAACGCTGCACTGGTCCTGGTGCTCCTGCTATATAGGTACTGACTTAGCTATTAGTAGTAGAATTACTAATAAAATAGTGTTTTATGGTAGTTTTATTTAAATAAAGATTTTAGTCGGTGGTAATTCAGTTCTGGATAAGAGAATAATTGCATTTTTTTTTAGGAATACTTCTGTACTCAATATTGACTAAATGTTCATGTTGTTTTTGTTTTATATTAGACATTAAAATTTATAAATGTATAAATCTTTATTATGTTATTGAAATAGATTAGGTAATAAGTAATTAAGAAAATATTATTATTATTAACTAATATTTTCACATGGTTTATTATCTGAGCGATCTCAAGTATGTTTTTAAAAAAATATTTTATGAACCTTAGTTCATAAAATAACAAAGTAAAATTTAAAATTCATATATTTTTTTTATATTTAACCTGTTTTATTCAAAATAGTGCCAAAATTTAAAATATTCAATTTAAATGCATTTTAATGTTATATTGAAAGAAACCATAAAAGTTAAAATTATTAAGCACAACTCTAAAAGACGAGAGGGAACATCAATAAATTCAAAACCCTTAAATCCACATAGAAGTAAAACTAAACACGTCATATTAATCCCTAAACAAACAAACTGCACCGGCGGGATAGTTGCGCCGAGACCGTCGGTGGTCCAACTATCGAAACTATCGAAAACTATCGAAACTATCGAACACGATTTATGTTCGCGGCAACTTTCGGTGCCTTCCAGTAAGATTGTAAATTGGGAGCCATTATTTGTTTGTTTATCGCCTATCATTAGATCTGTTATGGACTATTTGGATGCAATTATGAATGAGTTATTTGTTTAGTTATATGATTGTTTTATTTGTGTGTGTTTGTGTTTTTTGTTTGCGATACTTATTCTTTTTTAGCTTCACACTGTATCCCGCATATATACGGGTAGGCAGAGGGAAGAAGGAGGCCTGGAAGCCAAATATTAAGGTCCGATCCTATTAATACTCTTCCGTTCTTCACTTTCCGACGGAGTCCTGAGGCATTGCATGTTGAGTGGACTGAACTTAGCGCCGCGCTTTGCCTCGTTCCCAGAACGAAAAAATGAAAATGTAAAATATTTAATTTTCCCGAATGGGAATCGGATTGACTACCGTCACGTGTACGTACACGCACGTGGCGCTGAGGTATAAACCGAGAGACGTCATGGTGCTGAGGTATAAACCTCAGCACCATGATGGCTCGACAGACATATAGGTTTTTTTTTTAACTTCTATATATGAGGGCATCATAGCATGGTGTGGCCACATCCCATCGATCCCTTGTGTTAATTGTGGCTTCTATCACTCAGAAAAATGAATTATAACCAGTCTACGCACTTGTAAGACGAAGCGCAGTGCTAGGCTCTGTTATAGGTGCCGTAAATAATTTGATAATTGAAATGTAAACATTCAAAGAAATGTGGCTGTTCTGAACCTATAGCAGCTTATAATCGTTTTATAACCAGGCAAAGCGCCACATCTTCTATAAACACGTATTCTATCGTTTCTAATGGAGTGTCTCAACACTAGGTTCTCTCTGGGAGAGACAGTACAGGTATGGTATGATAGGCAAATGATTAAAACTAAATATACACCATCGACATACTCTAAAGAATTCCTACGGAACCACAAAATCTGTCCTATTTAGACGTATCTAGGAAACGGTCATCACGGATTTGAAATCAAAACACTGAATAAATCAAATTCGTATTGGGAGCCGTCGGATGCATAACAATGGTATCTCACGCTGTATTGTGAATAAACAATCCCAGAGATCATTTGGCCATCTACTGCGCTACTACTTGTTCTAGTATAGTTATTTATTTTATTTTTTTGTATATACTTTTGTATAGTTTTTTTTTTATTTCTGTACCTTTCTAGTTAGTAGTTAGTTATTCAAAATGTATTGTTTTATTTAAATAATGATTTTACATTGACCGCATACTTAGTTGTCACTTAACTTACTTCACTTATTCTTATGTCCCCAAGTTGGGGCAGATGGCGTAGAGAGACTCTTTTTAGAACGACCTTGAGCTTAATCCTTCTTCTTCGCCTCTTCTTAAACTGAGTGCCACCAGGTTTGCTTTAACCTAGAAGGTTTAACCGTTTAGTCTAATTGTTACGCAAAAATAAAACTTTTCCTTTTTTTTTAGCTTCGCGCGACGCACTCTATTCCGAATATAGCAGGGTAGGCAGATCGAACCTAGTATTTAGACATCTCGTTTCCATTAAGACACTTTTGTTCCCCTCTTTTGCCGCCTTGTTACTAGAGTGAGAAAATGTGAATATTAAATATTTTATTCTCATAATCAAACCTACAACCACCGCATTTATAGCCACGCTTGTGACTCTACGCCTCTTCTTTATTTGTTTCTTACGAGTACGTTTCTAAGTATTTTTTTCTCTAAATAAAACTGAGACGTGTGAAGTTAAAGTAAAGTAAAGTAATAAATTCTAATACATAGATATAAAAAGGTAAAGATATACGATAGATTTCGAGATCGAGTTCAAGTAGTACTTAGCTGAGATAGGTTGTTTCCTCAATTTACATGTTCATACTACACGTTGAACAAACCAGTACGAAGTTGCCACCAATTTAGAAAGTGAATGTATGATTTTGTAATTGAAAATAGTAACTTAATTATTTTGTAATATATAGTTATTAAAGAAAAGAAAAATCGTTTCAAGTCATCATATTTTTTTCATATAGTTATTTAAGTATGTACCTAGGTATATATTTTATTTACTTTTTGTTTTACATTGATGGCATATTTAACTTTAGCTTTGTGTCAAGAGCGATACCGGATACTACCCTCAAAAAAGGTTCTAGACACAGCCACCTTAAATTAGCTAAATGAAATTCGCTATATAAATTCACTTATTCACTTTAAAAAATGTGACGTCGTAGGTAAAATAGGATTGTAGACATGCCTATCGTACAAACAATGGTAGATCTGCGCTCGATCAAGAGTTATTACTCTATATTCTAAAGTCATCATCCTCATCATCTGAATACGCGGTCTACTAGTATGCGGATTCATAGGAACATCATTCTTCGCACCACAAAACTGCAGAATAGCCTACCCACCACAGTGTTCCCATGTCAATACGACTTGGGTACCTTCAAAAACAACACATCATCAACATCTATCTCCACTTTAAAGGCAAGCAACGCACCTCCCCACACGGTCGTGTGCGACGGTGATCTCTTACCATCACTTCATCCAACGTCTTTTCCATAAAAACAAATATATTTCATGTCAGCGTTCTTGACGTTAAGCAACAAACAAAAGATACTTTGATTTATTGTAGAAAATCTGCACGTAGAAAGTTCAATAAATTCCATTACGCAACTTGTGGCAGCTCTGTAGTTAGAGAAAATATTTTTCCCAACTGCATTACCTTTGTACAATATGTCAATAAATATACATTTTTATATATTGTTTTAGCCTAGTATCAAGGCAATCCATTCTACGCTTTCCACCAAATTCAAGATATTGACAATAATAGTGATAACAACAATAATTCTTCCGAGTGGAAATCGATTGTGCGAGAGAGAGAGAGAGAGAGAGAGAGAGAGTCAGACGTGTTCCAATGCACCAAGTTGTCCTTATTTTTTTATATCTATGGTTGCAAGATGGCCTGGAAATATGATATTGTCCCGGAATTTTGCGTGTTGTCCCGTCGTCCGTAATTTCACTTTGGTGTTCCGGAATTTTATGTAACGGTTTCAAAGTAATAAGCCTGGAACA
This sequence comes from Heliconius erato demophoon, assembly GCA_018249695.1. Lineage (NCBI taxonomy): Eukaryota > Metazoa > Arthropoda > Insecta > Lepidoptera > Nymphalidae > Heliconius > Heliconius erato. Next base: position 16,155 of record DWQW01004358.1, on the reverse strand, counting down.
GGTGCTCAATTTGTGTTTATTCAGTTTTCAATTTTAGATTATATTTATTTTCTTTTAAAGCGGGTATTAAACCCGAGGAGGGCAGTCGTGGCGCAGCGGCACGAGGTGTGACTGCAAAATCGACTGGTTGTGGGTTCGATCCCCATTCGAGGAGATGAAATATTTACTTAAATTTATATTTCCATTTCTTCGCTCTGGGGTCGAGGTAAAGCGCGGCGTTGAGTTCTGCCCCTCAACACGCAATGCCTCCAGAATTCGGCAGAAAGTGGGGAACGGAGTGTCTTAACACTAAGTTCCCTCTGAGTACCCTGCTGTGTGCGGGATACAGCGTGAAGCTGATTTAATTTTTTTTTTAAAGCTTAATAAATAAGTGCTACATATTTTGTAACATAAAAAATATAGAACCTGGTGTTGATTTTCTACAAAAGTTTTTGGCCTTACACTAGCGGACTACCCCATCAGAGGCCTGGGGCCGCGTAGTTGAATGAGGCTCTAATTGTAAAAAGATTTTTACATTTCACAACTTTACTTTATGTACGTACAAATGAGTTTGCACGTTTATTTAGTTTACATCTTGTAATTAAAATTTTAATTAGACTTGCATAAACGTAGGAAAATAAAGTAGGAAATATAAAAAATAATAATACGTACTTACTACTTTAATTATATGTATTTTATACAAGTACGTAAGAATATAAAAATGAAGGCATAAAATAAAATTTTATGTAATATTTATCTAAATCTAGTTCTTGAACACCTTGCTCTAATTAAAAGTCTACACACTAAGAACCACTCCTTGAAAGTTGTAGTACCTTGGGTTACATTATCGTAACTTCCACAAGAATTTTAAATTCTTTAGGAAATATAAAAGTATAACTTAAGACACTTCACATGAAGACAGAAGAAAGAAATAAATAATATCTGGAAGCATCGCGTGTTGAGTGGTGGAATTCAAAGCCGCGCTTTGCCTTGTTACCAAAGCGAGGAAATGAAAATAATTAAAATTTCATTTCTTCGAGTAGGCATCGAACTCACAACCTGTTGCGTTTACTACCGCACTCTGGCGGCCCTACACTACTACTTACCTCTACATAAAAAAAAATTAAATCAGCTTCACGCTACAGCGGGATACATCCCGCACACATCAGGGTAGACACAGGGAACTTAGTTTTAAAACACTCCGATATCCGACACGTCTATACATATATTAACCAGAACCAGAATAAAATAAAAGAAAATACTTAACTTACTTAACCTGAGGCCAGTCGTGGCGCAGCGGCACGAGGCGTGACTTTAAAACCGACTGGTTGTGGGTTCGAAATGTTGCCTGGAAATGCTCGCTCTTAGCGATAAGTTTGCCTTGCTGGACTTATTTTTTTTTAAATGTGTATGTTGTTTTGTTTTTTTAATGTGCAATGAGGTATATTTATTTTTCCTACATTCATGCCATTTGAATGTAATTACACAAAAAAAACAACCTCGATTCCTTTACATAGAAAAAAATTATTTAATATCTTTATTAGAAATTAAGCGCCCTAATCGAAATCGATTAAGGCGCTTTATATTATTGTAAAAGCGGCAGTAAAAGTTCGTTGTTTTTTCGTTTGCTATACAAGATATTAAATTATTTGCATTTCCACGTTCTGGTAAAGAAATAAGCGCGGCTTTGAGCTCTGCCACTTAACAAGCAACGCCTCGAAAAGTAGGCAGTCCGTGTACGTGGACACTCCGTCTTAAGCAAAAGTTCCCTCTGCCACTCCTTTTAAATGCGGGATAGAATGTGAAGCCAAAAAAATCTGTGAAATATTAAAAATTATAACTGAAAGAAGAGATAGGGGATTAATTTGACAATTATTTATTTTAGCACTTTATTTTGAAAATTTAGCTTAAACATATCATTTTGAGACCAATTCAAATATAATTGTTTTATTTATATAACTTGTTTGAGACAAAAATACTTCATCACTTTAAAAAAAACAACAATGTGTTTTTTAATTATTTCTACATATTAATATATTTGTATACGTAATAATAAACATAAAAAATCTGTACCATTTTGTTATTAAACATATCATTTGATTTATGGCAACTTTATTTATTTTGTAACAGAGTAAAATATTAAATTATACTTTTATATTTGCTTTTCTCACTTACGATTATACAAATAAAAAATAAAACTCAAACGAGGCGAGGTTTAAACAATTAGCTACATCTTAACTAATAGGACCTAATGATCTATACTTAACCAAAAAAAATATTATATATATATTTAAAAAAAAAGAAATAAAAATAACAATTAATATACATAATTGCAGCAAATATCTGTCGAAAAAAGTCGATATCGATATCATTTGAATTCAATTGCAAATCTGAAAGAATCGATGTAAAATATCGATATAACTTAATTCAATAATTTTTAACTTTTAAATAATCAACATTGTGAGAAAATTATATTTTCATACTAAACTAAACTAATTTGAACTTAAATAAACGCTACATTTGTCCGTATATATCACATATATAAACTTAATGACCTAAATATATTATAATATTATACATGATGACTATGGGTTCAAACCACCATATAAAAAATTGGGTTAAAAACCCATCTTTTTTGAAATTACATAATTTTTTAAATGGACTTCAACACATAATCATCATAGACAATCCAACAAATTAAAAAACTGAGACACGATTATCAGTTTATCATATTACTTAATACATATATAACCAACGTATTTTATAATAAAAGCTATATGTAAATTTAAATACAAAATTATTTTAAAGATCTAACTTTATAAAAGTAAATAGGAATTTTAATAGAAATAGAAACACATCAAAGTAAGTTGTATAACTTACAATACAAATAAATAAGATAATGTAACAAGAAACAGTAAAAAACGAACATATATAATTATATGTATAAATAAAATGTATTTTTATTATTCAATATTTTCATTATATATGTAAAATCTGAAAACCTTTACTTGTACTTTGTTCAACAACTTATAAATCGAATATATTATAGACTATAATATTAATTAAATAATTAGATAAATGTCAAAATTCAAATATAAATTGGCTCAAATTACACGGCAAAAGAAATGATTTAAACATTATATTGTCAAAATATATATGCCATATATATTTTCAATACTTTTTCTTTTTATTATTTACCTTATTATATCTATTATACGAGTATATATAGTATTTTTCAGATTCACGCCGTATCTTGCATATAGCAATGTAGAAGGAGGGAACCTAGTGTTAAGAAACTCCGTAAATGCACCGCCACCATCTTGTTTTAGACCGTGGCAATGAGAGAAATTCACATTACAACCGTCAAGTTTTCAATGAGGATCTGGAGTACGGGTTTTTTAATATTAGTTTCCTTCTGACTATGCGATTATATGCGTGAGGAAAAAAAAAGAAAAAAATCGATTTTCCTTGATATATTTAAAAAAACTGATAACAGCTTAAAATCATAAATTTCTGTCTTAATTATTTTATCCTCAACCCTCAGTGGCATTCAAACTTATAGAACACTTTGAGAGGCATTTTTTTGTCTTTTTTTTCACAACACTTTGCTTATATACTAACATAAAGGGTATCCCTTAACAATTATTTTACCAAATATAAAATTTTGGCCTCAAACCTAGTTTCCGCTGCCTACTCTTCTATATACGGGATACAGCGTGAAGCTATAAGAAGTAGAATACAAAATATTATATATCTTTATCTGTCTTTACAAAACAACTAATGATAATAGCTGAAAAGCATAATTTTCCGTCTTAATCATTCTGTCCTCAACCTCAGCGGGTCTAAAAACGGCAAGTCACCGGTGCCGTCACATTCAAACTCGTGGAACACTTTGAGAGGCACTTCTTTCACTTTTTTCACAATATTTTGGTTGTTCATTTGTTTGGGCTTGGGCAACATTACAACGGGAAGTAGTTGCTTTCTGCCCACTGTTTCTATTGATTGATTTTCAGCAGCTTCTAGGGCCGTTTCGACGTCTATTAGCGCGTGGTTGCGACACTGGAGTAAGGCCGCCAGCTGCAGCACCTCTGTGAGCGCGGCGCGCGCGGCGGGCGGCGGCGCGGGCAGCGCGGCGCGCAGCGCGGCGGCGGCGGGCGGCAGGCGCGCGCGCAGCAGCGCCAGCGCCGCCAGCGAGTGCGCCACGTCGCCGCCCTCCGCCACGCCCGACGACGCCGACGACGCCGACGAGCCCGAGTAGCTGCGCGCCGGCGCCTGCGACGTGTGCGTGCGCGTCGGGGTCTCTATTCTGAAATATGATGTAAGCTGTAGATGGCTACCCAGACTTGACTTTACATTGTTTGTTACTTTTAAATATTTTCATACAAAGTGAATAAAACGCAAAAATTCAGAAAATCTTACTTTATGGCCATAAACTTAAAGTAAACCTACTATAACACACACTGTTCCCACGTCCGCTCACCCCACCGTGAGTATGTGGGAAGTCCTAGCGTCTTTAGCCGTGCTCATACTTGATACGGTAGCCCTTGCCGGTTTTTAAATCGGAGCGACTGCCATCTGATCTCCAAAACCCCTTTATGGGTAAAAGCTAATGGAAAGGAATAGAACAGGTAAAGAGAGCTAGGATAGGTAGAAAGAAAGGGTAGAGGAAAGGAAGGGGGAGGGAAGACACCACTTTTATGGACTGGATGGTTATACTTGAGAATCTGGGATCGCATACCCATATGTCCAAAAACAAATATTAGAAAAATATTAGTCACGGTTGGTCTGGATTATGGAATGAAATTTGGATGGACTGGCTACTGGGCTATTGAGTGAGACTAACGGGCGTCCGCCTTTACAATAGTCTCAAATTGAATGGTTGGCGGACGGTGACTCGCCTCCCACTAGATGTACCCCCACAAAGCGGCGTAATGCTTTGGCGCATCATCGACGTGGTCGGCAAAGGGTGTAGAGAGGTGTGCACCTTTTCACCATCACGAGGAGCTCGTGAGCGGGTTTCCCCGCTATTACGCAGATTGAGCACTTCCACCCTTTCGAGCATATAGCTCTTGCGCTCCACTCTGCCGGCCAATAAAGGCAAGCCAGAGGCGGGGGATAGATTACAATTCCCCTCCGGAGGACTCAGGTCTGTGGAGTCGCCACTCCCCAACAACTCGCCACAAGAGCACACGACAAGCTGCGGGTTATTATTATTATTATAAAAACTTTATGCAGAACAAGGATTTTTTTTATTGTAGTATTTAGGATACCAGAGAGTCTCTTTAAAGACAATAATATTTTTCATTTCATACTGCTATGTAAATTATAAAATCTACTAACATAAAACTTCTATAAAAAGAAGGTAAGGTAATAATAAAACAAAATTGAAAATTAAACATTACAATCTAATTTCAGCCAACAAATCTTTTTTTTTTTGAGCTCATCATGCAATCAGTCTAGAGACTGAGATTAGTTTAATGATTGTGGCGGGTGAAGCTTGCATCACATTAGATATAGCTTCGCAGATAGTTTAACTACTGTGGCGTTTGCAAAATGTGGCGTCTCTTTAGCCGGCTTGTCATGTTCTGGCCGATTAATTGAGTAGCCAGTGGATTTGGGTGTCTGAGCAATCTGGTTTTATATTTAGAAGACAAAACAATTATTTCATTCTTCACTGTATGAATAGCCAAGTGTTCGTGGACTTCATTGATTTTTATAAGCCAAGGTGAGTTGGCCATTTAATGGGGAATGTTATTTTGAGCATCTGTATACTACAGTACCCACAGATTTACAAATCAATAGTTTACTGTCCAGAGATAATTTGGAGTTCCTGCCGAGTAGGCAATACAATCCTTTATATTTTAAATTTAGGTTGTCCCTTTTGGTTCTTATGTGCTTTTTCCAGGTCAGTCTACGATCAAGGTGCATAGCCAGATATTTGACTGAATCTGCGTGGGTGACCGTATAAAGTAACAGGTGGATAATTATCTTTTTTCAATATAAAGGTGACAGGTAGTTTCTAGCCATTTACCTATTTGGTCAAGTTGATTTTGCAAAATCTGAATGACATTGCAAACTCTGTGTACTTATTCTATAGTGGCATGTTCTGACCTAAACCCAAATTGATGTTTGTGTATTATTGATCTTTCATTGATGGATTTGAGCAGTCTAAAGAGAATGGAAAGGAAAGAAAGGAGAATGGAAATAACAGGTAAAGACTAATAGGGCGGTATGAAGTTATGTCGTGAACTGGTTTTCACGGTTTCAAGATCATGATAATTTGAGAAATTTTCCACATGGCAGTTAAGTAACTAACTCTCATGATTGCATTAAAAAGGTTGGTTGAAAATATAATCGCCTTGCGGGATAGTTCTTCCGAGTACTTTCTTATCAATTAAGTCAAATCCTGGTGCCTTTCTGTTATACATCATTTTTATGTTTTTAATTAATTCCTTCGGTGTAGTAGGTTGTAGAGGGAGGTCTAATTGGTGGTCTTGCTGGAGTTTGTTGTGTATATAAGAATCATCAATATTCACTCCTAATCTTAAAATAGATGGCTATTATAAGATTAGGTGTGAACGTTTTTGCTTCATGTTCAGCAAAAGCATCAGCTTTCTATGATTCTGTCCTTAGCCATTCGGTATCTTGGCCTATGAGAGGGAGTTATGGAATCAGCGGTCGAAGGCGACTTTTAAAAGTACGCCACAGTGAGTAATTTGTGGAAGCGGTTGGTGTCTAGGATTTCACGAAAGCCTCCGTTGTAGCATTATGAGCATCAAGAATACTTTCCTCGAGGTCTTTGACAGCTTTATTAAATTTTACTTTGTCCGAGGGATGTCTGCTAGTGTGCCAAACTCGGCGCAATCTGCGTTTCTCTAATATGTCTTCTCGTAATTTTATTGGAACTACCTGTAGTCTACTTTTATCTGAGACGATTTCTGGAGTACATCGCCAACAAGCGTTCTAAATTACAAGAGTAAAATTTTCAGTGGCACTATCAATGTTGTCTGCGCACTTTAAAGATATTTTTAGATGTAGCTTGCTTTGGACCACAGCGCGAAATGACGACCAATCTATGAGTTTATTATATAATTTCGGCTTTTTATAGTAAAATAAGACTGAGTTGCTCACCGTAAGTATAATCGGTATATGATTGGAGAAGCCATCTAAACAAGATGCAATATTGGTAAGGCAAGATAGGGATTTAGAAATAAAGAAATCAAGAAGATCAGGTTATATATTAGGATCTGTCGGCCAATGAGTTGGCCCGAGAGTTGCAATTATTTTTTTTGTCTACTGTTTTCTTGAGTTCTCTCCCGCGTATTGTTACCAGGCTCGATCCTCAGTGCGTGTGCTTACAATTCTAATCTCCTCCTGCCAGGAATTGAGTGCCTAACGTATTAAAGTAGAGCGTGAATAATTCTTTCTTATATTTACTTAAATTTATATTTCCATTTCTTCGCTCTAGTGTCGAGGTTAAGCGCGGCGCTGTGTTCCGCCACTCAACACGCAATGCCTCCAGAATTCGGCAGAAAGTGGGGAACGAAGTGTCTTAACACTAGGTTCCCTCTGCCTACCCTGCTGTGCGCGGGATACAGCGTGAAGCTGACTGTGAATAATTTTTCTGTCATTTTATGTTTTGAACGGAGTCAACAAATGTATAAAGTAAATTGACAAGCACTCACACATGCTCGACGACGTCGGGCGCGGGCGGGCGCGCGTGCAGGTGCGGCGCGCGCAGGTGCGCCGCCAGCGCGCACGTGTAGCGCGCGCTCACCACCGACGCGCGCATCAGCACCGACAGCGCCGCGCCCGTGTCCGCGTCCAGCACTGAAATATTACATTCAATTTAAATTAAATTAAAATCAAATCAGCTTCACGCTATATCCCGCACACTGCAGGGTAGGCAGAAGGTAATTTGGGAGGCATTGCGTGTTGAGTGGCGGAACTCAACGCCGCTCTTTGCCTCGACACCAGAGCGAGAAATGGAAATATAAAAATAAATATTTCGTTTCCTCGAATGAGAATCGAACCCACAACCATCGCGTTACAATCACACCCTTGTGCCTTTGAGCCACGACGGCCTCAATTTAGCGTGCTAGTTTTTATTTGCATCAATTATGCACACGAAACATTCTAGTGTCCGAGGTATATCTGGCCTCGGGTCCAGTGGGTAGGAGTAAAACCAGGATAAATGCTTCACAAATATGTGACGTAATCGACATAAGTATCTCGATAAGAACGTGTTGCTTATTAAAAAACTCACAAATATTCCTAATAGACAAGAGCATGGCCAATATAACGTAATGGACGTTCGGCAACATTGGTCCATCAGAAAATATGAAACCCCATAGACTCGGTATTTCTTGACGGTGGAACTCCCGACCGAATAGCAAACGGAGCCAGCGACTGAAAGTATTAGAAATAAAATATAATAAAAATAATTGAAAAATATTTTCTTTAGTCATGTTGTATCCCACATATATATCTGTTTAGTTTGCCTCTTTACCAAAGCGAGTAAATCAAAATATTATATTTATTTTCCTCCAATGGGAATCGAACTCAGAACTGTCACATTTACAGTCGTCTGCTTGTGCCGGCGTCCTTATATTTATGAATATAATTTTATTGTCTTTTAATATCAATTCATTATATTTCATTAATAAAATCAATAATTTAAAGTACGACATAGCACACTTAAAGGCAAATTAAACTTACATTCCAAACAATTCCATAGAAATATTACATTCAGCCAAATGAGACGCCAACTCCGGATCGTAAGCGACCAGATACTCCTCCCTCACTCTATCTAAATACCGCACTACTTCGTTTTGACTCTGAAATATTTAATTAAACACTTCTATACTAATATTGTAAAGCTGAAGAGTACGTTTGGTTGACTGCACTAATCTCAGGAACTACTGGCGTCCATTTATCGAGGAATCCTATAGGTTATATTAACTAACGTTAATCTTTTCAATTTACCAAGTCAGAGTTACCTATCGTGCTTAAAACATGTCTTGTGTCAATTGTGTCATATACAATCAATAATTATTACTTTATACTTGACTAAGCGAAAGCTCTATAGATATAATTTGTCCTTTAGAAGGATAGATAGACACAACACCTAGTGTCAAAGACACTCCGTTTTCCACTTTCCGATTATATAACGCCCTGTGTCATACAATAGTGGTACAATGAAAATAATTGATTCCCTCAAATAGACATGGTACCAACAACTATATCATAATGGTAACGATGGCAATAAGCAAGGGAATGGGATATATTGACAGCATTATCTGCTTATAATACAAAATAGCTAATAAGTAAAAATAAACAGGAATAAAGAAAATAACTTACATGAACACATTTAGAAGTAGGCAATCGTCCACTAGATGTAGGAACCACGTCACCAGTCGAATAAAACTTCTCTAGTCCTTTCATTATAGCACTGAATAACATACTAAAAGAAAGATATTATATATTTTTATTACAAAATATATTATAAGATAATAAAATTATAAGAGAAAGTAATTAAATCCAAATGGCCATATTGGCGCAATTGAAATTGACTTTACTTGATAGTTTTATATTTATAAACTTCTAAGAGTGGACCGCTTAAGAAGCTTTTTGAGTTAGAGTCCAGAACCCGTGGGCTTAGGAGGGCCCATCTCCACTAAGGTAAGAAATAATATAATCAAATAAAACAAATAAGGAAACTCTTGTTATAATGTTTTACACGATTCATTCGAATAAAACGTTGGAGATTTCACATCTACAAATATTTGAACTCTTACATGTGATCTCACATCACACATGTGATGTCACATCCCCACATGTGATCTTACATCTACTCATGTGATGTCACATCTACACATGTGATCTCACATCCACACATGTGTCCTCACATCCTCACATGTGATCTCACATCCACACATGTGGTCTCACATCTACTCATGTGATTTCACATCCACACATGTGATCTCACATCCACACATGTGATGTCACATCCACACATGTGATCTCACATTCACACATGTGATATCACATCCACACATGTGATGTCACATCCACACATGTGATCTCACATCTACACATGTGATCTCACATCCACACATGTTATATCACATCTACACATGTGATCTCACATCCACACATGTGATTTCACATCCACACATGTGATCTCACATCCACACATGTGATCTCACATCTACACATGTGATCTTACATCCACACATGTGATCTTACATCCACACATGTGATGTCACAACCACACATGTGATCTCACATCCACACTTGTGATCTCACATCCACACATGTGATGTCACATCCACACTCGTGATCTCACATCCACACATGTGATCTAACATCCACACATGTGAAGTCACATCCACACATGTGATCTCACATTCACACATGTGATCTCACATCTACTCATGTGACTTCACATCCACACATGTGATCTCACATCCACACATGTGATCTCTCATCTACACATGTGATCTCACATCCACACATGTGATCTCACTTCTACACATGTGATCTCACATCCACACATGTGATCTCACTTCTACACATGTGATCTCACACCCACACATGCGATCTTAAGGCCACATGCTAGCTCCTCCTCGCACACAGCCTAAATTATCTCATCCAAAGACTACAGCCTATAGCAAAAGTCCGCTCAAATTGTACCAGGGCAGTATCTATATACTATATTTCTTTTCTTACAACCTTGTCAAATAGTTATACCACATACAAACAGCCTGCAAATTGTTATTAGTAAAGTTAAACTGTGCAGTAACTTTACTGAGAGAGAGCGAGAGAGAGCCAGCTGTTCAGGAATTTTTGCCCCCAAAATAAAAATTAGTCCCACAACTTAGGTTCTGCCTTCTAAAGGACATAAAATCACGTTTATTGTTATAATATAATGTTAAAGCAAAGTATAAAAAATAAAATAAAATATACTCACTAACTGTCATGCTCCAAATAATCATCTTGTAAGTAATACCGCAGAGTGTCACTGAAATTGATAAGAATAGATATGATATTTAATACATCATATTTTAATAATAACGTATGGCTTAGTGATCTGAGCTGTTGGACGGCAAAGGTACGGAAGCGGGTTCAAATCCTGCTACGTTTAAATTTTTGATATTTTTTTTCATAAATAAGCCTCTTTATATTATAAAAAATAGCTGCTTACGAATATTTTAAATTAAAAACAAAAAAATACATTTAGCAGGTTTACACTCTAAGTCAGTCGTGGCGCAGCGGCACCAAGTGTGACTGTAAAATCGACTGATTGTGGGTTCAATCCCCGCTCGAGGAGATGAAATATTATATAATATTTCCATTTTTTCGTTCTGGTGTCGAGGTTAAACGCGGCGTTGAGTTCTGCCACTCAACACGCAATGCCTCCAGAATTCGGCAGAAAGAGCAGAACGGAGTGTCTTAATACAAGGTTCCCTCTGCCTACCCTACTGTGTGTAATTTTTTTTAAATTTTTTACACTCTAAGTCGACAATATGTTTATTGTATCCATACAGTAAACAAGTATGCATTCTTACATATGGTCAGTTACGCAAATGATATAATCTTATTATGATTCGAGAATACGCTTAACTAATATGTTATTACTTGCTCTGACTTAGATGTTTTTTTTTTAATATCAACAGAAAAAACAAAATATAATTTTTTCCATATGAAACGTTGTAAAATAAAATAAAAATCAAAGATCACTTGTTCTGTTTTGAAATTATATAATTTTGAGTATTTTGACGTTTCAAAACATCAAACTGTATTATTATTATATAGATGGTGCCGTTTAGAAAATGCGTCACTTTTAAAAATAAAATTATAGTGTTATTCCACACTTAGGAAAGAAAAATGCTTAATTAGAAAACGTATGAAAATTAAAAACGTAGTAACGTGGTGAAGAGAGTGCTGGTGACGTTGTATGACAAGAGATGTGAGAGGGTCCTTAAATTTTCTGTCATCACATTTCACAATATTATAATTTTTATACAAAAATATTTTTAAATGCAAACCTAATTTTGAAACTGTCGGTTGGTTAATATAATAATTTCTGTGACGTCATACGTTAAATAGCAAAATCTATGACATTACACTAGGTAGGGGGTGTCTCACAAATGTGTATTCTAAATTTGCCACTTAAAGTTAAAAATTAAAAGTATCTGTAAAAACAATACTAACAAATAAAGCTTATTATATACTGTTCAAGAAAGAAGGATAAAGATGTATAGAACTAATAATCAGTGAAAAACAGAAATTGTTGAGTCTTTTTTGCTCTTTTCGTAAAGTAAGTAAAAGTAAAAATTTAATAAATAATATTTTGAATTTGAATATTTTGAATTTAAATTAAATTTGTGACAAGAACAGGGTAGGGGTTAAAAATCACTAGGGAACCGATGGATTACCCTTAGGGGCCACAGGCCCATTATTTTCTAGGCATTCATTTAAGCGACATTTTAATCTATGTTAAGAGTTAAGAGTTTGTTATGCGTTAATCTAGGAACCACTCGTTCGATTTTCTTCTTTCGAATTCCTTTAAGCATTTGAAAAACTACTGAGGATATTTTTTTGTATTTTATTTCGATGGCGTTATACGTATAAAGAACAAACATATTATTAAAGTTTGTTTTACTTACCTCAAATCGTGGGGTCTAAATTTCCTATCAGTGTATAGTTCGTACAGCAAAGGTGCTAATATCTCGTGCATGCCTTGTCTGTACCCCGGACTTGGATGGGAACGGGCCCAAAAAAATAGAACACGAACCTGGAAATATATTTATATTATATTTATATGTGAACAAAACAAAAATAGATTATCTTTCTTTTTTTCTTGTCTATTGATCAGCTTCACGTTATATTCCGTATCTAGCAGGCTAAATAGAGGGAGCCTAGTGTTAAGACACTCCGTTCTACACGGACCGCCCAAGAATAAAATATCTCTTAAATTATATAAAATAATTATTAGAAACATTAATTATTAGAGGTAAATTTAAGTACATTTTTGAGATAAGTTTCGTTTTTAGTTTTAGAATTATATTATTAATTTATTTATATTGAAGAATAGAGAAAAATAATCTAGTATGGAGGCACTCCGTTCCACATTTTCCGCCTGAATTCACGACATTTCGCGTTGAGTTACCAGAGAGAGGAAATGAAATTAATTTAAATACAACGATTCTTTCCTGGTGGGATGAAACCCGCAATAAGTCGTATATTTATATAAAAATATATCATATTTTCTATAACGAAATATATAATTGAAATATAACTTAATAATTACCATTAAATCCTGAACATCTTTATCTCTAAAATAAACTTCATCAGGGAACGTTCGTACTACATCTTGTAATATCAGCGCTTTTAGTTCATTGTCACAGAAATGTTGTTTCCAAGCGCTCTAAAAAAAAAAGTTTCTTTATATTATTAGCTGTTGAACCCCAAAACCTTTAAATATGTAATGAAAGACAGGCAGAAAGGAAATGCTAATGTCTAATCTGGATTTTGCTAATATTAACTTAATATGAAACATGCCTTAATTTTTAATATAAATTAACGGACTTTTTTTTTATTGTTGAAAACAAGAAGGGTCCAAAGTCTTTTGTGTATTTATTTCAGATATTTTGGATATTTACTTCATCTGTTTAAAATGCACCTATTCAGGTACATATTTTAAAAAATGTAACTTAAGAAGCATACATAACGCAGATCAAATTAATAGAAAATTGTATAAATTAATTTTCCTTACTTCATCATTTTGTGACAATGGATCGTCGCCAATAACAGCTCGCGGGTCCATAGACAATTTCTTTCGTAAATCTTCATAGAAGTTACGATGGCCCCTTATACTACAATAAAAATATAAAGCTGTCTATCCAAGTATTTATATTTTGAGAAATCTCCCGCATATAATGGGACGGAAGAAAGAACCTATATTAAGACATTCCGCGTATCTTTAAGTATGCAAATATGGTACAACTGTGCGCGAAGTGCCTCAATTAACACTATAGGAGCTTCACACGTTTTCCCTCATAGCAGAGTAGGGCAAAAGGTGCCTTTTATTAAGACACATCTTCCCTTACGCAACGATAAATTTTCCAGACATTGCGTGTTGAGTTACGGAACCCAACGCCGCACTTTATCCGCAAGAGCCAAAGAAAATGAGGCCAATCGTCACACAGGAGGATTTTACGGGCAGTGGATTCGATCGATGGAGGACGCGACAGTGTGGATTTGATTCCCACTCGAGGATAAAAACTATTTAATATTTTTATTTCCTTGCTCTGGCAAACATTGCCGTTGAGTTCCGACAATAAACAATGCCTCCAGAATTCAGCGGAAAGTGAAGAACTAAAGTGTCTTAACACTAGGTTCCCCGGTTCCCACTGCCTGGCCTTTTTTTTTGCGATATGCGAACACATACAGTGTGAAAATAAATTAAATAATTATCATTCCCCCGAGTGGGAATCAAACCCATAACTATTAATACGTTTAGTCAGCCGTCTGCGTGTGATATCTAAGGCAAAATAGGCAAATGGATTTAGCTAAATATGCAGGCCAGAACCTAACGTTAAATGGCCTCTTAACGGTAGGTTTCACCTGTTTTCCTATATCCTCTTAGTTTACGCCACAATAGGTAGGACTTAGATAGAATGCCAGTTAAATTGATAAAAAAATGTAGATCATTGCAAAGTTAAAGCTAAAAGATTGAATTACATTCATATTTAAAATCTAGAATCTAGAAAAAAAGTGAACCTAGTGTTAAGACACTCCGTTCCCCACTTTCTGCCGGTTTCTGGAGGCATTGCGTGTTGAGTGGCAGAACTCAGCGCCGCGCTTTGCCTCAACACCAGAGCGAAGAAATGGAAATATAAATTTAAGTAAATATTTCATCTCCTGGAGTGGGGATCGAACCCACAACCGGTCGGTTTTACAGACACACTTTGTGCCCCTGCGCCACGACTGGCCTCATGTATATTGTTAATTAAACATTATTTGATCATTTCCCAAATATTATGACCGTTTTCAGCAGTATAGATTCAAATCTAACATAAAAAATATTAAATATCTTTCAGCTTTTCGTCCAGCTTTAGTCATACAAATTCGCGATTATCTGGACGACCAACAGGTTAAAAGTGAATGCGAAACGTTTAAAAAAAGATTAAACCGGTACCAAAACTTTTATATAACGGTACAGACACAAAACAAGAATACCTATCAAAATGTCAACAACTTATTAAATATATGTAAATATAAAAAACAACAATAAAACGAACATAATTACCTTATTAAAATATCTCCCGATGGCGGCGGTATTGCATTAAGCAAAACGCCCCATGCCAAACTTCTTGGTCGTGCCAATCTTAGTTCTTCAGCAGCTTTTTTCAAATATTCCATACTCCATGTCGGAAATTGTAGGCTTGGGAATGAATTATTACAATGTCTTAATATTTAAAAAGAAATATATAATTTTAAAGGATTAGTCGTGTATATTTAGTACTATATATTTTGACCTTATAACTAAATATACGCGATTAATTCGGAACAAGAGTATGTAAAATATGTAAAAATTGCGAAAATATAAGAACTTATTATTACATTAAAGGTTTAAAGGGTAAAGTGGTGGATGAATTGAGAAAAGGGGGGATGGAGGGGTCCTAAATTTTGTGACATTATTATACAGCAAATAAATTAAATTAGCAAACCGAATCGACACTGCTGTTCTAATTAATTAATTTCTAGGTTCTAGGGAAGTTCCAAAATGTGTAAGCAATGACAAAAATAGGGAAAGACTCAAAAAAATACGAAATTCGGGAGACGTAACTTGTGTACGAGCCCTTATTTGTGATTACTGAAAGATTATGTATCCATACCTATATTATAAATTCGAAAGTCTGTCTGTCTGTCTGTCTGTCTGTCTTTTACGCAATCAGGCCCAAACCGTTAATTCAATTATGATAAAATACTCATATAGAGATACTTGAGGGTCTTCGGATGAACATAGGCTACTTTTTTTCCTCATATTTGTAATATTGTCGATATATACTAAAATATTAAAATACTTTTTAGTTTGACAGGCAATTTATTCTGCCATCTTAATAACAACCGACCGTTGCTAAGCAACGGTTTGCAAAGTTTGTGGTT
>DWQW01004357.1:0-20031 GCA_018249695.1 Heliconius erato demophoon | reverse complement strand
TACACCAACCTAAAATCCTGTGTTCTATGATCTTTTTACTGTAGGGGTTGCCTGGAAGAGATCACCTGCGGTGATAAGGCCGCCCTTACACCAATGTTTTTCTGTGTGATTGTTTTTGTTCTTTTGTTATTGTTCTTGTTGGTGTAATAAAGTGTTAAATAAATAAAAATAAATAAATATGCATTATCTATATTTCCATATTTTTTTTATTAATTGATTAGTTCATTAGTCTGATTGGTTTATGCTTATCGTTAATATATCTAGAGTTGTGGTAATATTAAACAAAGAAATGTGTTATCGATAAAAAAAAATTAAAAACTGTTCTATGTTTTATCTCTATAATTATATAGTACTGTAACTTGGTTGTTTTGTTAAAAAAATAAATATAATAATTAAGATTAATATGCCATTGCCATACTGTAATTTTAGTAACATTAAGAAATTCTAAGAATAATATCTTAATCTTGCAAAATCGAATTCACGATTACTATCATTCTAAACAATATCAACCACTCCAAAGCTATACCAGCAATATCGCCATCATCAGAACCAGTATGTAGAAGTAGAAATACGATTTTGTATCGGTGTCGGCTCTGAATAACCCATCACAAGACAATGCTTTGGGAAATTAGATTCGCGTCGCAGTCGGGGCACGTGTGTTGTCTTCACTGTCCGGCTTGTTAAAGGGTGACCACGTATACTGTGAACTTATTGTGTTTTGTTAGGATTTATATTTTTAAAAGAATATTTTTGTTGTCGTTGCAGTTGCTGGTGGATGAAATTTTTTGTTTCATTTTTGTGTTACCGCTAATTAGCACTGAATATTTCTAGGGTTTTCCAGTGTATCCCACGCTATGGTATTTTATTTAGGTTCACTATGTCTCGCATATATTAGGATAGGCAGAGTGAAGTAATTTCTAGTGTTAAGACACTCTGTTCTCCGCATTTGCCTAATTTTCAAAAAATTGCGGGTAGAGTGGCTCAAAGCCGTTTTGTCATTTGTTAATAGAACAAGAAAATTATAAATAATTGGAGACCCGACCAGGTCGGGAATCTAACCTACAGTCGGATGCTTTCCTGTTGCGCCACTACGGTCTCATCGACTGCCTGGAGAAGATACTTAAAAATAAATATATATTATAAATATACAGGCAGGGTAGCCAGTGGTGACTTAGCATTAAGATACTCCATCCCTACCTTCCGCCCGATTTTTGAGGCATTGCGTTTAGAAAAGCGAAAATGTAAACAATACATACCCCCTTGTGAAAATGAAATCCACAATTATCACATTTACAGTCAAATATTTATTCAATCACATATTCAAGTAAGAATATCATAACAGAGAAAAGACTTAAGTTCCAATTCTACATGCCACCACCGTACATTACATTGGATATTTGCACTGGCGATTCGCAAGCTTAAACTAGCTGTCCACCTGCTCTACGCCGCCCGCCGCCCGCTGGCTGCGACAAATCACGCGCTACCAACGAGTGCTTAGACTAAAACGACATTACTAACGACGAGATGAGATGATGTATGAGATGAGAGATAAATCTTTAGATATTTGATTTTAGTGTCTACGAATATACGGTAGATGGGACTAATGTCCCCATTAGTTTTTAGAATTTTATTACATAAAATAAACCTAAATAAATATAAGCTTCTAGTACTTAATACTAGATTTTCTTTGAGTGCTGCTGCTTATTCATTATATCATTTAGATTAGAAGACATTCCGTTTATCATCGATTTCGTGAAATTCGTAAAGAAACGGAAAAAAATCTATTTTGCTTTCCACATCTATAGTCCATCATTATAAATAACACAAAAATATTATTCATAAACAGGAAAATTTTCAGAAAAGCATTTGACATAACGATCTCTTCTAAGCCATGACAATTGAGACAGGCAGCCTGACGTCGCTGAGTCATGGAAACGCTTAGGTCTTGTATTACAAAGGAGTAACCCGACCGAATGCAGGATGTCGTTGCTTGACAAAGTGAGTTGAGGTGTTATATGCATATAAAATATGTGCAAAGTTGAGAAGCGTTTCATTTTAATTTGTTATCATTTTATGGTTTCTTATTTTGGTTCTTATAGTTTTTTATGACGCCGGTCGTTGCGCAGTGGCACAAAGTGTGACTGTAAACGTGACTGGTTGTGGGTTTGATTCCCATTCGAGGAAATGAAATATAAAAATTATCAGTGCGAAGAAATGGAAATATAAATTTAGATTTATCTTATTTTATATTTCCATTTTTCCACTCGGGTGTTGAGTTTCCATGGTCTTAAACTTAGTAGACATCTAATCTAAATTAAGAGTTGGAATATTTATGTTCAGTCTCTATCATTAGACCAGCTTAATGATACCACTTTATTATCTTATTTCAGTTATACAAGACTCAAATTGAGTGTCTTAAGATTTTATAACATAGTTACAAGTCGACCTGTAAAAATGTGTCAAATATTTTCAACTTTTAAAAATATATATCTTAAGCTTATGCGAAACTTTATCAAAATTTTAACTCAATTGATTTTCAAGCTTACAGATTAAAATAATAGAAAAGTCGGTCACAGGGGATATAGCTCAGTGGTAGAGCATTCGACTGCAGATCGAGAGGTCCCCGGTTCAAACCCGGGTGTCCCCTAACATTTTGTCTATTTGATTTTCTTGCTAAATTAGAATTTATTTTTATTTAATTTGATATATTTTTTTATTACAGTTTTAAAATTGAAAATAATATAAACATTTTAAATATACCTTTTATATTAATGTATATTATTTTTCAAAAAATATGTTTAGTTTTTAAGTGTGCTCCTGAGCTGACACTAGTGCTAACACGTTTGTTTTGACACTCTTATTCAGATTGGTCCTATATAGGGCCCAGGTTCGGCCTCTTATGGAGTACTGTTTTCATCTCTTGGCTGGTGCGCCCCAGTATCAGCTTGGCCCATTTCATCGCATACAACCCAATGAGGTATGAAAGGCTTGACACTTAAGCCTTGCGTAGAGACGTCTCCTCGCTGTGGTAGAGAACCTACCACATTTATCATGGGAGGTGTTCTGAGGAACTGTTTGACCTGGCGCCGAATTTTCGAACTGCACTGTACGTCATAAACTCAAGTACCATCCACATCATCTGGATACAGGCACTCCTCTACTGTGCGGCTTCGCAGGAACTTCCTTTCTTGCGCTACGCAACTGTCTATGGCCTATCTGCAGTGTCTCCATATCGATACAACATGGGTATACTTCTTAAAGGCCGGCAACGCACCTGCAGCTCCTCTGGTGTTGCACGGGATCGTGGGTGGCGGTAATCACTTACCAACAGGTGACTCGAACGCTCGTTTGCCTTGTTTTTTCCATAAAAAAGTATCATATTAGATCCTGTTGAATTTGAACGACCCACCCTTTTAATAACGTTTAAAATTATCATTATTGTAAGCGACATTTTAGTATCCACAAATGACCACTAAATGGAACAACCAAAGTATTTTATATTCAAATAAGTACTAAGATGTACGCTTCGTTCGAAAACGCCTTGAAAAATTTTATTATAAGATAGCATAATTTTATTATACAAAGTCTGAGAATCCTCACCGACGATAATACTTCGATAATCGCGAGTTTCGTATTCATAAAACGTTACAAATTCTTTTATGGCGAAACTTTAAAAATCTTTGTCTCACTTTGCTTCGCTGTTTTGAGCTAAAATATCTGTATTATGCAGCGTTTACTTTAAAATACTGTGTGACTAGATTTAGTATGTCGTTTTGTGGGTTGTCAGTTTGTTTTATGATAGTGAATTGAAACTAGTTTGGAAGAGACTTCCGATTACTGAAAATCCTCGATTAGTGTTTCCCAGCCCTCCGTAACCAAAAAAAGTTCAACTTGCAGTCCAGACATCGGTACGTTGTATGTCAGTTACTCAATAATGGAAAAAATATATACATATAAATTAAATCAGCTTCACGCTGTATCACGCACACAACATGGTAGGCAGAGGGAACCTAGTGTTAAGACACTCCGTTCACCACTTTCTGCTGAATTCTGGAGGCATTGCGTATTGAGTGGCAGAACTCAACGCCGCGCTTAACCTCGACACCAGAGCGAAGAAATGGAAATATAAATTTAAGTTAATATTTCATCTCCTCGAGTGTGGATCGAATCCACAACCAGTCGGTTTTACAGTCATGCCTCGTGCCGCTGCGCCATGACTGGCCTCAGATATATGTACTTATATCTACATATAAGTACAAATATCTGGAATCGAGCCCATAACCTGACGCGCTTCATGATGCGCCTGACTCGCACTCTTGTGCTACGACCGGCCTCGTGTTTAAAATAAAATATAAAAACTGTAAGGTCACTAAGTGGACATTAATATCGGCACAAAATTCTCAATGGACCTGAATGATTTACCGTTTTATCACAGTTTATCGTATATAAATAAATTTAAAACGATTTACAGTCAAAAGTCTATTAAGTTTAAAATATAACTGAAAAACGCTGTATAACCAAATTGTGTAAATTTATTATAATTTTTATATATTTTTATATAATATTTTTTACTAGGTTTTTACTCGCATCAATGGTTCAAGTATTGACACGAATAGACGACTACATAAATTCTGATAAAAATGTCGGACATTGCACAGGCACGAAGCCACAGGTGTCCCACAGGGGCACACGCGTGTAACTGTTAACGCGATAGGTTGTGGGTTCGATTCCAACCCGAAGAAATTAATTATTTAATATTTTTATTTCTTCGCTCTGGTGTTAAGGATAAGCGCGGCGTTGTTCCGCATCACAATTCGCAATGTCTTCTTATAAATTAAAGATGTTTTAAAGAGAATTTTCAAGATTTTTCTTATAAAAAAAATCAAAAACAAAATAAATAATATATCCAATTGACGTTGATACATCATCTATCACAAAGATAGGCACCCACTGATTTATCATATCGTTAACAATTTTAACTTTCAAATGAGCCTGCCCGAGGCGCGGTGCAATATGTTAGCTCGCGGCGTTGCATTAATTTAGCCAGTTATTATGTTTCCATTTCGCTCCAGTCACCAAACTGTTGCGAAAACACACTCACTTTCATGAAATTACCTTTTCATTTTGTACGTACTATGTGTCGTTTTTATATTAAAAAAAATAAAATCAGCTTCACGCTGTATTCCGCACACAGCACGGTAGGTAGAGGCAACCTAGTGTAAGACACTCCGCTCCTCACTTTCTGCCGAATTCTGAAGGCATTGCGTGTTGTGCCGCTGCGCCATGACTATGTATTAGTATGAAGAAAAACCTTTTTTAACTTAAAGGTAATCTATAATTGAGAAGAGACACTGTGTTCCCCACATTCTGATCAATTTTCATGGTATTTCTAGTTGAGTGGCAAAGCTGAATATCGCATTTTGTCTGGTTTTTAAAGCAAATACATGAAAATAATTAATTCCCAAAATGTGAATCAAACAATTGTCTGTACAATTGTCGCTCTTTCACTAAGACAATAAGCCGCTGCGCTATGACGGACTCTATTTCATAGGAAATATTCAATAGATAAAGTATAAAGTTCAAAATTTTGCCTCTATTTTATCAGTTCGAAATCTCTTTAGGAACTTCAAGAAAGTATTACTCAGTTTTCTCTTTTTGTCTTTTATACTTTCACCTCACATGGGAAAGAAATTGCTGTTAAACTTTATGTTATATATATATATATATATATATATATATATATATATATATATATATATATATATATATATATATATATATATATATATATATATATATATATATATATATATATATATATATATATATATATATATGCAGTCATGGTCAGTCGTGGCGCAGGAGTACAAAGTGTGACTGTAAAACCGACTAGCTGTGGGTTCGATCCAATCGAAGAGATGAAATATTTACTTAAATTTATATATCTATTTCTTCGCTCTAGGTGTCGAGGCAAAGCGCGACGTTGAGTTCTGCCACTCAACACGCAATGCCTCCAGTATTCGACAGAAAGTGGGGAACACTGACAAACGAAGACACTTAGTCTTAACACTAGGTTCCCTCTGCCTACCCTGCTGTGTGCGAGATACAGCGTGAAGCTGATTTATTTGTTTATATATATGTTAAATATTTAGGTACTCAACACGCAATGCCTCGAGCATTCGGCGGAAAGTGGAGAATGAAAGTGTTTTAATGAGAACAGTAACAACAATGTCTAACTTAGGTTCCCTTTAGCTACTGTGCTATGTATGCGATATACTGTAAAGCTAAAAAACAAAATAAGTACTCGACTTTATAAGTATTCTCCGAATGAGATTGAACCCATAAATATCATATTAATTTAAAAACTGGCCAACCACCTACCATGGACAAGCCGTAAATGTGAGTTTAGAATATTTTATAAGCATTTTACTAAATAAGACACAACTGTCTCGTTATTTTGACGTTCATTATAAATTTCGGAAACGCGATACAAAAAGAGCAGTCAACTCTATCAGGTTACCGTCATATCGATTGTTCCTCATTCCACGTACGTACCAAAAGGTTTGCGGAAATTTCATAAAAGTCCATTTTCCAATTTTAACTCCAGCGGAATATATTTTAGTGCATTTTGCTTTCGAACCTTTCAATATAGTTCAATTAAGTTTTTTTTTTATTTCCGTCGACAGAGTGATACTAATTATGCACTGTGTTTTAAAATTGGATATATTTAAATCGTTACCTGGACGGATTTGGTCGAGTAAAGGCAGTTTATTATATGCTATACAACTATACATACAGGGAAGATGTCATTCATTTATATAAAATCAGCTATATCCCGCACATAGCAGGGTAGGCAGAGGGAACGTAGTGTAAGACACTCCGTTCCCCACTTTCTGCCGAATTCTGGAGGCATTGCGTGTTGAGTGGCAGAACTCAACGCCTCGCTTAACCTAAACACTAGAGCGAAGAAATGGAAATATAAATTTAAGTAAATATTTCATCTCCTCGAGTGGGGATCGAGCCCACAACCAGTCGGTTTTACAGTCACACCTCGTGCCGCTGCGCCACGACTGGCCTCATTAAATATGTACCTATTATATATATTTGTTTATATATATAATAGGTACATATTTTATACTCATGTTATTGTTATCTCTATATATTTTTACAAAGAAATAGCAAGGACTACTTGGTTGCTTGTGTGGGAAGTAACTTTCAAGGTATTAACCATATTTATAAATCTTTCTTCTGGAGAAATCAAAAATGGAGACGTTAATCACTATGCAATGACGAATGTTTTATTATTTGTTAAAATAAAAAATAAATCTAAATGGAGACCGGAACATATTGACACAAGGCTTCCTCTGCCATTCTTTGTTATACGGAAAGTGGTGGAAGTAATGAAACAAAGCGCGGCGTTGAGTTCCACCACCAGATTTGGGACCGGACGGTTTGTGGGACCGGAAGTGTCTTAATAGAAACGGAGTGTTTTGACATAAGTTCCCAGGATTCCTCTTTCTACCCTGCTATATGCAAGATGAAGCGTCAAGATAAATAAATCTTAAGTTTAAAAAAAAGAACCCATCAAAGGTATCAATTCTCTTTCTTAAGTACAAAAATATTCTTTTTACACAAAATAAAATAACATCAAAACTATTTGCTCAGACCACCTAGCCGTTTCGTTGCAACAGATTTTTAAAAGGCAAGATTGCCGAAGCAACTCTACAGCAGCTTCAGTCCAGTCGTTTGTATGAAACTTTCCACATATTATTTCCCGTTTACTTCTTTGCGGTAAACACGACTTGAATGGCTCTGACAGGTTATCTAGGAACCTATTAGTGGTATTTTTTTATAATAAAACTACTTCTGCTTTTGTCTTTGAGAATTTAATAAATATATTATCATTTAAATATTTTGTATGATAAAGTTTTTACGTTTAATTATATTACTAATCTATAACTAGTGGCTACTATTAGACATATGCCGACTTCAGTAATATGATCTAGCAATCTATAATATCAATAACTCGTTACAAAAAAATTACAGCTTTAAGTTCCGCCAAACAGTGTTGTGAAATTTGGAAGGAAAGTGGAGGGGGGGGGGCTGCTTTTGCATCTTCCCCGCCATAGGGGAAAAGCGTGAAACTGCTCTTGTAATATTTTTTTTAGCTTCACGCCGTATTCCACATATTCATAGCAGTGTAGCAGAGGGAACCTAGGATCCTAGTGTTAAGATACTCCGTTTTGGATAAGACACTTTCGTTTCTCATTTTTTTTTCTGGATTCTCAAAGCATTGCGTGTTGACTGGAACTCAACAGTAAAATTAAAATATAAAATATTCACTTCGTTGAGTGGATATCGAACCGGCAAGCTATCACGTTTATAATCGCACACTTGTGCTCCTGCACCACTACTGACATCCAGTTTTATAATTTCTTTTTATTTATTAACCGTTAACTATACAATTTTTCTTACAATTTCGCCTGAGGGCGAACACGACGCTAACATCCTTTATTGATTAGATAGTTATGCCCTGCAGTCAATATTTACTATCGGATGGTTGTTTCTCTCTATTATAATCTTTCAAGACAATCATACATGTAGGACCTTTAATTGGCATGTATTGGTTTGTTTATGGGAAATGTCAAATAAATTAATTGCTAAATCCGGGATCTCTCATCCATCATGCTTAGTACTAGTTATGAGATGAAGCGGATGTACTAATATAAAATCAAAAAATCATCTTCACGCTGTATGTAATAGGGAACCTAGTGTTAAGACACTCCAGACACACGCGCTGCCGAGTTCTGGAGGCATTGCGTTGTTGAGTAGCGGACCTCAACGCCGCGCTTTGTCTCGACACCTGAGCGAAGAAATGAAAATATAGTGTAAATAAATATTTCATATCCTCGAGTGGCGGTCGAACCCACAACCAGTCGATTTTACAGTCACACTCTGTGCCCCTGCGCCAGGACTGGCCTCATGTACTAATAAAGATATAACTTACAGTTTATTTTACGAAAGCTTAAGGATATGGTCTATTCATCGTGGTTGATTGTCTAGGTGAAACATTTAATAAATAACATTTACTTTGAAGCAAACTAAAATTTAAAATATATTACGACTGTTACTGTTGACATAGCATTCCGTAGATTTACCGTGCGAGTGCCCATCGCGTTGTTAAGACTTGCGTTTCAAGTGTAATTTTATATGGCACCTTTGAATGCGCGTAAACGCTTACCTTACGATTCTAGCTTCTTCCCTGATTTCTGGTCAATTCGTTGCTAAGTTCGAAGTACCGGTAAGCATCCAGTCTTGATTCTCAGAGATTTGTACTGTTTCTCAAACGAATCCTTTTTAAAGGTGCAATCAGGAGCTGAACGTGTAGATACTTTAAGTTCATTAACACATTCTATATGAGTCATCCCCATCCCTTTTGACTCGTTTGACGTTTATATCTGACGATGTAACGGAACCACCGTTATCAGACAGTATTGTCTATAGAAAATGTCATATAAAACTATTATATTTTTAATCTATTTAATAATATAAAAAAATATATCCCTCATGTTAATCAAAAACTATCAATATTATCCAACAACTAATACACTTGGGTCAAACACCAAATCTATACGTTTAACACGAGAGCAATTGCGTAAGATAACTAAACTTTGGGACATGGCTCGTTCAGTATGGGTTGTATTAGTTACGCACACTTGGACCTATTTCTCGGAGTTAAGGCTCGAAATTGATTTCTCTAATTAATTTTCTGTCGCCATAATTTATTGTTGATGAATGTGGGTCTGATTCAGATGTTTGGGGTACTTCACAGTTATTGTTCGATATGATAAACGCTGTGGTGTCGGTGATGCATAGTGTAATATGTAATATACTCGTAGATAATACAACAGCGTTTTGTAAACCCAATGGTTGTCGATTCGATTCCCACTTGGAGCCATGTTTTTTTTTTCATTTCTTAGATGAAGCGCAGCATTAAGTTTTGCTACTCCTTTGCTTTGTTATTTTTTTAGGAAATGCTAAAAAATCTTTCAATTCTTTCAAAATTCATGGAGTTTTATTTCTTATGTAAAAGGAGATAGGACAATGAATTTAATATATTTTATTAAATTTTTGATATTCAAATACACAGGACTCGAACGAGTGCTTCTAGGTCTACTTTCTGAATCGTATAGATTTCTAAAATATTATTAAAATTAGTTATGTTTAACATTACGTAAAAGAAATTTAGAATCCAAATGCATTTGAAATATTAAAGTATCTTTTTAGTACTTTGATTAGGTACTATTTACTGTTCGTCTATCATATTATTTTTTTTTAATTCACGCTATATTCAGCTTATAGCTTATCTTGATAAGTGGTGCATATAACACACTCCATTCCCAATAAGATGCTTCCGCTTTTCACTTTCTACCGAATTCTGGAGGCTTTGCCTGTTGAATGGCACAACTCAATGTCGAGCTTTACCTCGTCACCAGAGCCAGTTCTGTGAAGTCATAAAGGAAAATAATAACTTATTTCTCTCCATTTGAGTTATAACAGGCGTTAATACCAAAAACGTGTTCAGAAGAAATTGAACATAAAATACGTCTACATTTTTATGTATAAAATGAAGAGCTTGGTTCTATATATTTTACGGCTTTATCTAAGGGCATAGTAAAGTAAAGACTTTATATTACTCATTTAGGTATGTATATAAAAGAATAGCTGTTATAAAGTGAATATGTTTGATATCAATAATACTGTATTAGTAAAAGTAATAGTAGAACAAGTGAATGAAGTGGTATATTTGGGAAGTATGTTCAGTAAACATGGAAGATACGGGAAGGATGTGGTAAGGCGTATTGTTGACGGTAACAAGGTCAATGGAGCCTTGGCTACATTCATGACACGGCGAAACGTCAGCAGAGCTGCACGTTTAGCTGTACACAATGCAGTGTTGGTACTGACGCTGTTATACGGCAGCGAAACGTGGGTATTACTGAAGAAAAATTAATACAAAAATAATGCTGTGCCGTGGGATGTCTTCATATGATATGCGGCGTCAACTTAGGTGATCGAATCCACAATGAAGAGTTACACAGAATGGCAGGTACTAGTGGGTGTGTGTGGTGTGAATGAAGAAGAACGCGTTCATTTGGTTTAGGTAAGTGAAAGAATGGGTGATGAAAGAATGGTAATGAAGATTTGTAAAGGAAAAGTGAGCGGTAAGAAAGGTAGAGGGAGTCCTCGGTTGACCTTTGAAAATACGGTATCAAAGATAATGGTGGAAGGTGCAGGGCATGTATGAAGAAGTTGATGACAGTGGACGAGGCGAAAGAGGTATGTAGAGATCGTAGTGGTTAGCGCTCAGTTCTCTCTGACTACCATGCTAGGGATACTAGCTAGTATAAGCTAGTAGTAGAATGTTTATTATTAATAAATGAGACAGCCATCCCTTCGAATGAGAATCGAATCCACAACTATTTCATTTACATGCATGCTCTGTCGTACTGCGTTACGATTATTACTTTTGATAACAAATTATTGATAACAAAATCGAGGCTCACAGTTTGGCCTTGTTGGCTAAAGAATCAATGAATTTATTACAATAAACGAAAACAGAGATACATCGCGCGCGGTGAAGAGGGAAGCGACGCTCCTTGTAGGTTATCGAAAAGTAGTTCCCTAACTTTCGCCATATTTCTCCTCCCCACCTCTCCCCCTCACTCACTGAACACGCAAGGCCTCGAGATAAGGAACTTAACGCCACGCTTTGATGAAATGAAAATGTAAAATATATCATTTTTCATTTCCTTGAGTGGGAATTGAATCCGCAACCTGCCGCGCTCACAGTCACACAGAGCTCTTGCGTCACGACTGGCTTCATTCTTAATTTCATAATTATAACTTTAATCCATTTTAAATCCCACTCATTCGTTAAAATGTAAAAACACAAAATGGCTATGTTTATAATTAATCAAAACGTTGTAGTGGAACAGGTGGTGGCAAAATAATTAAAATCGACGCAATGACGCAATGACAACGCAATCATGTTTAAATCTGCTATTGATTTTGTATTATTAACTGTACTGGAGTGATCAAGTTACTATGGGTAAAACAGCTTTTAATTTTAAAATTGTACTAAAGTAAGCTCGTCGTGTAATAATAATAATTAAAGAACGTCGTGTCGCAGGGGGATAAATGCGACGGTTGTGGATTCGATTCCTACTCAGGGGAACTAATTATTAATTGGCAATGCGAGTTGAGTTTCGTCTCTCAGCACGTAATACTTCGAAAATTCAGCAGAAAGGGGGGAACGGAGTATTTTAACACTAGATTCCCTTTGCCTACCATGATATATGTGGTATACAGCGTGAAGCTGAAAAAAAATAAGGCAATAATTGCAAGGATAACGCTTTTAGAAAAGCTAAGCAAAATTAAAGTAAACATTTAATTTGGTCAATTTTACCAAATTTTTGTATCATATTATAATTTATAACCTGTGTCTATATCATATATATACATATTTACACTTTATATTCCTTTTTTAATTAATAGTCAAAACCTTTGTATTTCTCGAAATTACAGTTGACTACACAATTCCACAGAAAAATGCAAAAAATGCTTTTAATATTTTAGTTATATTCAATTATAAAGTGAAAACTAGTGCAGGAATTTAAATCGAAATTGGCATTGTCCGAATTGTTCTATATAATAGTCAATTATTTTAACACTTTGCTTTTATTTTTCATTTGTTTATATCTTGACTTCAGGTTAAATGCCACTGATTGTACGATATGTCCTGTATTCTATAGATTTTTTTTTTGAAGTTTTTTTTAATTTTTCTGTATCTGCATGG
Organism: Heliconius erato demophoon; assembly: GCA_018249695.1. NCBI lineage: Eukaryota > Metazoa > Arthropoda > Insecta > Lepidoptera > Nymphalidae > Heliconius > Heliconius erato. The sequence goes on along the minus strand of DWQW01004357.1, from coordinate 7,172 downwards.
AGGAGAGAACGCAATGGGAACCTGGGAACCTCGTGTTAAGACACTCCGTTTCCATTAAGATACTTCTGTTTCCCACTTTCCGTCGTATTCTGGAGACATTGCGTGTTGAGTGGTGAACTAGGTTATGGGGGTAGTAGTGAAAATCGAACTTCCATAACCTAGTATCAAAACATTCTGTTCTTCACTGTGCGCCTGAATTCAAGGCATTTTATATTGAGCTGCGAAACTCAACGCTTCAAAATTTTGATGTAAAATCTGCACCCGCTCATACTAATTTGTTTTAAGTTTTAAGTAATCTTTAAGTTGTAGCAAACGTACAAAAATTACAAAAAAATCGCGAATTTTCGTAAGGCGCTGTTCAAATGCCGCTCAAAGTTCTTAGAGGCGCAGGTTCGAGTCTCGCTATCTTTAAATTATTACACATCTAAAGATTTAAAAAAATAAATGATATCAAAAACTTTATCCAACTTGTACAGTAACAAGGATAATGTACTTAATAAATAATATAAATCTAGACTCTTGTGAATATGTTTTCTCAAATTTACTATTCATTATCTAGTTAAACCCTAATAAATTCTCTTTATAACAAACTACGTACTTAACTTTTATTATAAACGATTTATTATTAAAATCACTTTAAGTCTCTTAGCAGAAATTCAAAAATCAAACAACGCAGTAAAATTTGTAGTCAAAACAAATAACAGAGAAGTGAAGTTATACGCAGTCAGTCAGTACAGCGTGTGGCTGTAAAAGCGACAGTAGTAGATTCTGTTTCCAATCGAAGGAATGAATTATTTAATATTTTCATTTTGTTTTGTTGAAAAGATACTACGTGGCGTTGAGCTCCGCCACTCAATAAGTCAAAAATTTGGCGGAAAGTGGGGAGCGGATTGTCTCAGAATTAAATTTCCTTTTCTATCCTGTTACTAATATGCGGGATACAGTGTGAAACAAAAAAAACCTATATAGCGGGATTAAGCGGGGATTCACCACACGACCGCCAGTTTCGCGGGATCCCCCGGATTTAATATTCCCAGGATGCTCGCCCATCATAATTCCGAAACACGATATCAGCCCTCGCAAATCTTGGCTGGCGGCGTCGTCTACTGCATTTGCATGAGATGCGTGTCTCACTCCGGTTTTGGTTAATTTTAATGATAATAAACTTGTTTTATATGTACGTAGTTTGTTAATTATGCTATGGAAGTTAGTTTCGGTATATATTAGTTTTAGTACTTACTTGAGGTAACTTCTTAACTGTTTAAGATATTGGTGCTTATATGGTGTTGTATGGTATAAGGATACTTTATTTTACTTAGAGTATCGCATTCTAGCCTTCTAACGACTAAACACCATATTTGAATGATAGATAAATAAAATTTTAGTAAAAATTATATAAAAACCATAATTACATAAAAAAAGAGAAAGAGAATATATAATTTAATGAAAATGGTAATTCCAAGATGGAAAGGAAGGAAATGGTAAACAAGATAAATGGATAAAAGGCGGCCAAGAAATACAATTGCAGCAATATTGTAGTTTCATTTTTTTTTAGCTCAGCGTTATATTCTGCACATAGCGTAGTAGTTGGAGAAACTGGTAACCTAGTGTTTACTACACTTTATTCAAATTTGGACATTTACGTTCTCCATTTTCCTTATGTATTGAATGTTAACATTGCACGTTCAGTGGCGGAGTTCTACTTCGTGCTTTGCCTCGTTACCAGAGCGAGAAAATGAAGATATTAAATATTTCATTTCCTCGAGTGGGAATAGAACACAATTTTTTTACACACATTTTACAGTTGCCTTCTTATGCCCCTGTGCCACGACTGCCCTCGTTTAAGCATAACATTTTTGTAATTCCAACTTTTTCCCAAATTAAACATAAGGCACATATTCTATCACGTACAAGTATTTATTTTGATTGCCCACTAAGCAGAAGAGAGGGGCCAGGACGCAGTACGCACTCCCTGACCTTTGTCCTATAATGAAGTGGCTCCAATACCCTCGGGCGTCTTTGTCAACATATTACACCCTGGATTGTTTTGTGGTGCAATTTTAAAAGTTTCTTTTTTAAATTATATAATTATTACAAATTTTAAATAGTTTTAACGTTTTTAAGCTAAAAAGTGTTATTCCACGCTTAGTGATCAAAAATGCTTATTTAGAAAACGTTTGAAAGTTTTAGCGTAGCGACATTTGAACCCGCGACTTTTGAAAACCTACTCTCATCGATACTCTTGTTATAACTTGATGAGATGCTAACAACATTAATAAGAGGCGTGAGTTTAAATTCCAGTTTTCTAAATAAATATTTTAAATAGTTACTATTAGTGGTGAAAAGAAATAATTTTTCTTATTATGTATAATTTTCTTCTACCATACATTATTTCGTTTTCTTATTATACCTAATCATATTTCTCTCTATATATATTTATACATACCGTCTTACTATGAAAAATAGCTGTTCTACCCTAATTCCGCTGAACGCCTATAACTTGATATAAAAATGTCATTGCGGTGCTAATTATGGGACACAGAATGGAGTGCTTTGATTGCAGGTGACCGAGATCATGTTACTTTGTGGTTCCCCCTACCTTCCCTTTGACGCTAAGCGATAAAGTAAATGTTGATCATTGTTGACTTCATTGTGAACAACGGAATGGAAAATACACGAGGGCCTCTTTTTCATTGGAATCGGATGATTAAAGTAAATATGAATTGTTATATTTTGTAGTGATGTTGTGTCGCGTGTAATGTGTATGTTTGAAATAACTGTGGTATGATTTTGAATATTGTGAGGGAGAAAAAATTTAATACAAAAAATATTAAATATGTTTTCTTCTTTTGAGTTGAAAGGATTTATAAGACGATCTCAGTTTTGGGATCGATCTTGAGATGCCGTTTCCGTTATAAAAGTTTTTTAAGTTTCATGCTGCACATATCAGCGCTAGAAACCCTAGCCTACCCTTTAAACCTAGTGCTAAGACACTCCGTTTCCAGTGTCCATAGAGTTTGGTCATGTATTTGTATAATCTCTAAGAGAACAATGCACTCAGTTAGTATAAGTTCTCGGTAGGGAATCAACTCTTTTTTTAGTTCATGCATTAATTGAGGCACGTTGTGCCCTTTGAGCTTTGTTTTCAAGGCATCGCCCTCAGTTGGAATACAGTAAGATATCACCGCTTAAATTATATTTTAGAAAAGGTTAGATAAAGTGTTCCATTCAATCAAATCATTTTTTTTTTGAAATTTCAAAACGTTATAGTACTCATATTATGGTGTAACAACGAGCAAAACAATATTTTAACAAATTGATTTGTAGTGACCTATCTATCATCTACAAACACCTGTTCCGTAGTTAATATTTTTTTCTAAATATAATTTATGAGTGCTTAAACTTAAATTATTCACATTCACAACGTTTATTAAAGAGTTACTTTTGCGTAATATAGTTTACCATGATACTAAATACAGAGGCCAATCGTGGTGCAGGGGCACAAAGTGTGACTGTAAAACCGACTGGTTGTGGGTTCCATCCCTACTCTAGGAGATGATATATTTACTTAAATTTATATTTCCATTTCTTCGCTCTGGTGTCGAGGACAAGCGCGGCGTTGAGTTCTGCCATTCAACACGCAATGTCTCCAGAATTCGGCAGAAAGTGGAGAACGGAGTGTCTTAACATTAGATTCCCTCTGCCTACCCTGCTGTGTGCGGGATACAGCGTGAAGCTAATTTAATTTTTGATACTAAATACATTAAACCATAATTTACCAACGAAAACTATACATATTTCATGAAACATAAGGAAATGCTCAAATTCATTATTCATAGACGGCACAACAATAGAACAGTGGGCCTAATCAAAGAAGGATTTTACAAATTCAATTTAATTGGGGTTCAAAGTGCTAGCTGGGTATGGGTATACGAACCGAGGTTATTGAATAAAGGTATCGTGCTCACTGTGACCGAGATAGTTCTTACGAATTAATATTTAAACAAACTTCTGGTGAATGGTGCTAATTTAGAACGTGGCTTTGGGTAGCCTGTTTTGATGTATGCAGAACTGAACCGAGTGGAACTTTTGTACGTGATTATGTGTTAAATTTATGTTTTCAGTGTATTTGATATGAGTATGGTGTTAGGAGATTATTAATTGAAAAGGTTGAGTCTAAATAAAAGTAATTAGATAGTCGAATCTATCCATGGACAACATATTTCATGGAAATATTAAATGCTTCATATTTATATTTAGCATTATACAGCATAATATTATGTATTCTAAATCATTGCGCGTTGAGTTTCACCACTGAACATTTTTTTTCGTGAATTCGGGCGACAAGTGAAAAACGGAGTGTCTTGACACTAGGGTTCTTCTTTGTAGGTTTTCTTTTTAATCACCCTGTCATAAGCCTAATTAAGCACCATATACAAAAACAAAAAAAAAACTACAACAAACGAAAACCAAATCGATTATAAAATAGGCCATTATCAAAACCTTCTCATGTTCAACGAAGTGAGACCTCAGTCCTCAACCCAAAGTTACTCGCGTACCAGATGTTCTCAATTCGTTTCTGATTTAATTAAATAAAGTTTCATCGCACGACAGAGGAGCGGTATCCATTAAATATTTTGTTTGTTACACCCCCCTACAATTACAGCTTAGAATGTGACGTTTCAATTTCGGAGGAAGCCGAAGTAATTTAGCGCCGGTTGATTTGAGACCGCGGACTTGAGGTATTTACAATTATCAAGCTCAGCCCTGACGTTTGTTTAACGCTGTGTTAGTATATAGTGTTGTACCCAGTGTGGAGTGTAGGGGGGAAACTTTGGAATAGTTCGGATAGTTTTATGTAATTGGCTCACGTTTTGGGTATATTGATTGATATGTAAAATGTTTTGTTATGTATATTCGATTTGGTTCAGAGTTAACTTGGAGAATGTAATTTAAACGTTATAGAGACGGTTGTGAGTTCGATTCTCGCTCAGGGAAGTAAATATTGAATATTTTTAATTTTTCGCTCTGGTAACGGAACAAAAATATATATATTATTAATTATTTATACATTCTAAAGGTGAACTATCGTGCTACTGACAAATAAAATTATAAAATATTTTGTTATACACATAATTTGTCTTACAAACGCCAGAGTTTCTCTTCAAAATTCATACATATACAAAGAATGGGGAGAATGAATTATCATTTACTCACTGTGCTTATTAGACAAAGCTCATACAATATCTCGAAAATTTGGTGGAAATTGGAAACTAGAGTGCTTTAGCATAGGTTCCCTCTGCCCACCGCTAAACAAAAAAAAGAACAGAAACATATTCAATACACCAAAACCACAAGTTATACATTTTCTATATCAAAACGTTAAAGTTGGCTGCAGTCTCCAGGTCCACAGAATCTGCATCGGTAAGTCGGTCAAGCATGTTGATTGCTGGCTCGGACATGTTTAAGCGGTCGTTCCAGTTGCTATAGGGCCTAGTATACTATACTGTTTCGATTCCCTCTCACAAGTACTTGGCTACAGTATTTTCGTTTCCGTATTTTGAAATCGTGTTGTAATGTTCTTGTATTTCACGCGAGGTTTATTGTTTATATTAAGTTTAAATATGCTTTTGAGTTAGATATTATTTGATAGAATACGTTCTTAAGAGATGTAATATTTTTTTTATGTAGTTTTTGTCATATTTTAATTTTAGAATTTCTACCTAAGCTATATTTTATATTAGCTGTAGGTCTGAAATGGTAACATTTGAATATCTTTATATAATTTTCTATGGCAAAAATAGATTTTTGTCAGTTTGTTGTACTCTACACGTGTGTTTTATTAAAACATAAATATATAGTTTATCCAAATAAAACTATTTTTGTTCAAACTTACAAAAAGTACTTATAACAATTTTTAACTAAACATAATAACATAAGTGCCTAAAAAGAAAGACCTCGCTCCAGCCAACTTCGTCTTTAATTTATTTAATAAAACTACACATATATATCAAGAAGTTAGTATAACTTTACGGTGAAGGAGCTGCATTTTTAACTTGTTCAAGTGCATAATTTCTGTTTGCAATTCATTTTGTGTTGCAAGATGAAGTGGAGCGCCTCGAGGTAACTTGTGTCTTAGTACTGTGTACTTTTCGAAGCAATCGTGTGGTATAATACAAATATTGCTATTTTAAACTATTTTATATATGAGGCCAGTCGTGGCGCAGGGGCACAAAGTGTGATTGTAAAATCGACTGGTTGTGGGTTCGATCTCCACTCGAGGAAAAGAAATATTTATATACATTTATATTTTCATTTCTTCGCTCTGGGGTCGAGGAAAAGCGCGGCATTGCGTTCCGACGCTCAACATGCAATGCCTTCAGAACTTGGCGGAAAGCGGGGAACGGAGTGTCCTAACACTAGGTTCCCTCTGAATACCCTGCTCTGTGCGGGATACAGCGTGAAGCTGATTTGATTTTTTTTAAAGCTATTTTATAATGTAAGTGGCGCAGTAGCATTGAAAACGCGACGATGTGGTTTCTATTTCCATTTGGGGGGGTGGATTATTTTCATTTCTTTTGGTAAGAAATTAGACGTAAATAAGACGTAAGTAAGTTCTATCACTCAATACGCAATATCGTATAAAATTGTGAGGAGAGTGAGGAATAAAGTGTCTTAACACTACGTTCCCTCTGTCCAACCTGCTATGCAGGATGCAGAATATAGCGTGAAATTAAAAAAAAAACCTATAGACCTATAACAGGCCCGTCTAAAAATAATTTGAAAAATATTTCTCTCTTTCTTCTTTTCATATGTTTTTTGTTCAGCACAGATTGGTATAGGGAAATAACAAGCAATTGCATTCATAGCCGTTTATACCGTCTAGTCTATTAGAATTCATCACGGTCTCGTAGCTCCTCTTGCAGTTTTAGAAGATTTTCGATATTTTTTTCCTACATATTTATTACGTAGGCTAGAACAATTAATCGTATAGCCCAATATCCCGGGGCCCCCAGATCTATGTCATGCGTTTGCTAAATTATTCTTTGAGTATAGTGGTTTTTTTTTTTTTTTTTTTTTAATTTTAATTTTTTTTTACACTACAGACTTTTGGTCCGTACCTTTTGTTTTTATTACTTTTTTTTTAATTTTTTTTTGTAGATTTTACCTAA
>DWQW01004356.1:0-20034 GCA_018249695.1 Heliconius erato demophoon | reverse complement strand
ACACCAGAGCGAAGAAATGGAAATATAAATTTAAGTAAATATTTCATCTCCTCGAGTGGGGATCGAACCCACAACCAGTCGGTTTTACAGTCACACCTCGTGCCACTGCGCCACGACCGGCCTCAATCAAATTTACACCAATTAACATAATTTATTATTATATTTTTATAATATTTTTTATAATTAAATATTTTTTATATTAATCTTTTAAATTGTGGAGTTCTGTTTTAAGCGAGTGTCGCTGTGACACGTCACGGCGCAGTGGGCAGTAGTGGTAGTGACGTGGGTGTGACGTGATAGGTCTCGGTTCAAATAAACTTACTATATTATTAAATTTTAGGTAACAATGTAATGTATTGTATATAAAACATATTATAGTATATAAAAATATATAATGTAAGAGGCCTCTGACGGTAAACGGCTGTGAATTTCAATCCCATTTGAAAGAAATAATTATTTTTTATTTATTCCCTCTAGTAAAAAGATAAAGCGCTGCGTTGAGTTCCACCACTCAATACAAAAATTAGGCGTTGTGTAGGCAAAGGAATGTCTTACTTTCAAATATCTCCGCCTTCCCAGCTATATGCGGGATACATCGAGAACAGAAAATAAAGATATACATATAAAAGGCCACAGTGTCGTAATGGCACAATGTCTGCTTTTACGCGATGATTGCGGGTAGAATCCTAACTTGGGACACAAAATAATCTCGGTGCGTTTAGAGAAAATGCCGCTATAGTTTCTATTAAGCAGTACAAATACAATTAAATAAGAGATTGTCTAATCTCTTAATAACCATAGACAAATAGTTTCTGAACACTCTTTTTTTCTCTGTTTACTCCGTAAAATGCGGGAGATGCAGAAAAATAAATATATGTATATGTATTTCTTTCTACCGTAGCGTTTGGCGCTCCGTTCTCTCTGACTACCCCGCAAGGGATAAAGCGTGATGCTAAGTTAAGTTAAGTTAGTTATTTCTTTTCTTAATTGAAAACAGTAACGATCATACATAAATATAATATATGTATAATTAACCAATACTAAGAACTAATTAGTAGTTCATACGTACGTCCGTACGACGTACGAGCGTGTCGCTCTCGGAGCACAAACCTCAGAAACTAGTTAGCGATTGATCTCAACATATTATTATATTCTAATGCGATCGCGGGACGCGTCGAGTGCGCTCTACGCTTGGAATGCATATTATACTTTTGTTTTTCGTATATTATATAAAATATATATTAATTATTTTGTTAGAAAATAAATCTAGGTATTGCTTCAATAGAAGTGATCTTATATAACGAAGTATCTTAATGTCCCTGTGAGAAAACTTGTAAAAGTAGCAGCTTATTCCGTATCCCACTTTCAAAAATTGCATGTAAGTAGCGGAAGCGGAAGTAGCGGAAAGTAAGTGTAAGTGGCGGAACTCAACGCTGCGTCTACCAAAGCGAAGAATAAAAATGCGTCCGAGTGGTGATCGAACCCACAACCATCGCGTTTACGCTGCTCCATTGGGCCACAAAGGTGGAAGTAGCACTGTGATTTTAATAAATTAGTTATTAGAAATATATTGACAATAGGTTCTTTGTGTCTTGTGTTTACCCCCTGCCTAGGAAGGAATGTGGAGAGATATAAAAATGTAATTTTTTTCTCCATTTTATATTTGTATTACGTTGAGTACGTAGAATACGACAGACATCACTGCGCCGTCAAAGGATGTCAAGATAATTAGAGATAAAGAGCAGTATCGAGGCAAAGAGCTTATAAAGCCTTTACCTTATAGCTACTTACGTATTGTGCTTTTAAGTATTTTAACTCTCGTTTCAGTTTCACGCTGTATCCCGCACACGGCAGGTTAGACAGCGGGAACCTAGTAGCCTAATATCAGACGTGCTAAAGCTGAATTCTCCGCTTATGTACTATATATTTGTAATCGACACTGTTCTATACATTCATGGAATAAGCAAATACACATTAATAATATGGTATACGTAGATATAATAGATTTCAATTTATTTAAGTTAAAATTAAAATTTGATTCATCAAAACGACAGAAAATACAAATAAAAATGTATTAATACAAACGCATATTCGTATTGGTTTCTTAACCGATAGCCACTCGCTAGTGTCTACTCGGCTCTTCTCATAATTGGCAAAGTTTTATTGAATAGACGTAAGAACTAATCGTTCAGTCACTTGTCTCTTGGCGTGGTCGGCACCAGCAGCGCGAGGGTAATCCCCGATTACGGCATACAGCAAGTAAATAAATACCATGTATCCATCCATCACTCTCCGCGCAGCGCTGAGCGGACTTCAACGCTGCACTTTGTCTCGTTACCAGAGCAAGCACATGGACGACAAATAATTGAGTCCGCGAGCGTCGTACACACACCTAGTGCCGCTGCACCACGATAACCTTTGATTAGACCAGTATTAAACTAAATAACTTAGACTAATCTTGAATACTAGATACAATAAAATAGAATGAAAATAGTTGTAAATCTAAGTCTCCTTTGCCTTCTTGGTATTCATGGCGCAGTGGAAAATTATAAGACGTATACGGGCGGTTATGGGTTTGAAGGAAAAAGTAAACAGTAATAGGCGACAAAATGAGAACACAATCTAAAAACAAGACTTGATATAACTTTCTTTCTTAATCTTTCATAGAAACCTCAACGAAGTGCTAACAAGTGCTAACAAAGTATACGTACAAATACAACGTATAACGGATTCAAGCCAATTATTCAGAGAGAGTCGCTCGTCCTGACGTAGTGTATCTGAATGTACAGCGCTCGCGGCGAACTTGAAATAACTAAAAGTTGTATACCTCTGAGCGCAAGTTAAGTGGGTTACATCGAAACTATAAGCGGCAGTTCCTGAGATTAGCGCGGTCACCCTAACAAACTGGTCATTTTTATAATATTCATACACACTATAGAAGAATCGTTTTACATGTTTTAAAGCGCGTTGCTCTTATCATTAACATAAATATGTCAGTTGGCTCTGAAAATATAATTTTATTTTCTTGTATTTTAGATTTTTTTATCGTTGCGTGTAATGCGGGTTTGACAACAAGAACAGTGTGACCTAGAGTTGAACTGTAAATCACTCTGAGACACTAACTCATTGATCTCTGAGACACTTATTAGTGACTTATTTTTCGATTCTCTACTTTCTATTTCTTTAAAGACATTGCTATCTAGATGGGAAGAAGTTTACTTAATCAAACTTGTTAGAAACTGTGCATGTATTGTAGATAAATAACAAAAAACAATTGTTAAATGACTCTTTTATTATAAAAATTAAAAAATATATTATAATAATTGTCTTGAAAAAAAAATGATCAGTTAACTGAACAGAAATAGAATTAGCTACTTACTCCTAGTACATAGACACGCAACCACTACACCAGACGGTCATCGATCTTCAACTGGGTTAAACTGGCCAATTTCAAATTTGCTATAGAAAGTCCGACCAGTTAGAAAAAAACTGGTACTAAATGAAGACGCTATTAGTTTCGACGAATTAAGATGAATATATGTGTTTTATTCTACAAGATTAATTATCTCTATACATATGTATGTATGTATATATGTATAATATTAGAAATCTCAAGCTGAATGTAATTATGTACGTGTTGCGTATGAGATGGCTCGTGATACAGGTCCTAACATCTAAACTGTTAACATAATGAAGCAGCAAGGCCTATAGCCTTCCTCGAAAACTGAACCAAACAGAAATAATTTTTCAATTCGAACCTGTACTTCATGAGATTTGCGCATTGAACCAAATAAACTCTTCAACTTTATAATATTAAGTAGGTACCTATAGAATAAATGTAACACGCCCAAAATGTGTAAACACTTCTTCCTTCTACCCGTGAATAGTTAGCATATCAGTGAAAATAGCAATTAAAATGACATTAGTTATGGATCGGTGTAATGAGCACCTTGCGGGGCTGCTGGGCTGAAGAGCTGCAGGGTGACCCACAGCCCTACAGCTGCTGCAGCGGCTCGTGGAGGCGGAGTTGGTGGTGTTGAGGTAGTTAATCTTTTTACCACATATTGTCTAATTACTATTTAATATTTTAAATAGTTAATAATTGCTTCTATAATTATTATTTAATTAAGATAAGTACCGACTTGTATATAAGTACAGGAGGGGCCTATATTTTTGTAAATTTTTCATTTGGTACACTAATAGGGACATTATAAGTTAGATAGTGGAACTTAACGCCGCATCTTATCTAATAGGGAAACTTGGGCTTAGTGACATTATGGCTCGATGATATTAATTCAATTATATACAAACAAAGAACATTAAGAGTGGACCCTATAGAATTATTAAAATGATTTAAAAAGAAATCAGTTCACGCTGTATCTCGCTTATAGCAGAGTAGACACAGGGAACCTAGAGTTAAGACACTCCGTTTCCCACTTACTGCCGAATTTTATGGAAGCATTGCGTGTTGAATAGTAGAAATCGCTCGTTAATGCTGGAGCGAAGAAATGAAAATCATATTAATAATAATTCAGTCCCCTCGAGTAGGAATTGAATTCACAACCGTCACGTTACAGTCACACGCTTGTGCCCCTGCGCCACGACGGCCTCAAAGGATTTTAAACTCAAAACATTTTCCGTTTTAAAATAACGCCATTAATTAACTACTAAGTACTTATGTTTATTTCCTCGCTTCGTAACACCTTGTGTAACAAGATAAAGCGCAGTGTTGAGTTCCGCCTCTCAACGCGCAATGTCTCGAAAATTAGGCGGCGCTAGGGAAACGGAGTGTCTCAACAATACGTTCCCTCAGCCAACTAAGGTCTCTGCGGGATACAGCGTGAAGTTGCCAATGAAAAAATGTAATTTTCATAATGTTGTCTTTTTCTAATGCAGAATGCTTTACTAATATGGCGACATTAAATTCTGACGTAATTTCTCAGTAATATGACCATGTTTTGTTGGTTTTGGATGAATCAGCTATTATTTATTTGTAGAATGGTGAAAGAATATAAACTATTAAGTAACTACACATTAAATGTACAAAATAAATATTGTCTACGCTTATCTATAGTAAGAATGTTTTTATTGGCTTATAATATATTCTTCACCTTCCGGTCTGATTAAACACCTGCGTCTAGGTGGATAGTGATAGCAAAAATGTAATAATAATCACTTTTTAACATTTTATAGTGTTTCAAATCGTTTTCAATCACTTAATGGAAAAAAATACTATAGGTAATAATAATATTTATGTATATAGAAAACTATTTCGTTACTGAGTGACAGACAGACAACGCTCAGCCAGAACTACGCGGCGTAGAGCGCTGAAATTTGGCATTTAAGTTCCTTGGAGAGTGTGGGGAAGCATTAAAAGAGGACTTCCCATATTTCTACGGGAACGAGAAAATACGGGAAATGTCAAATATTTTATAGTGTACGCAACCGAAGTTGCAGCCTCTCTGTGGATCGTGTGACTAAAACTCCCAAAACATTAATTTAACTTTGTCAAATAACGAAAATGACAAAATTGAAAATGAATAATTTGAAATAGAGTAGATTAGAGCACAAAGAAGGAGGCGATCTTCGGGCGCTGTCCCATTTTGATTACTTCATATTTGTGTTGTCCGTCGGTCGCGGCCCTATGCTGGTAGGGAAGTAATGAAACTGCGCGCTCAAGGAAATTAAGTTTCCGTTTAGAAATCGATCTGGTCGTAATTAATTTGAGATTGAGTGATTGTGCGTGTGTGTGTGTGTGTGTGTGTGTGCGACAGCCAGACCGCAGACGTAGAGGTGGTGGTGGGCTGGATGGTGAGGTGTTAGTGGCGTAAAGTACACTTAAATTTCACTCTGTTCTCAACTCTTACGTTAAATAGTTAATGTTAAACAGGCAAAAATACTTTTACTGAAAAAAAATAATATTGCATAAATGTTTATCACAGGCTTCAGAAAAAAATTTATACAAAACTCCTTTAAAATAGCGAATACTTAAAAAAATGTACTTGAAAGTGTGAAACAAGCAATATTTAATATAGGTATTGTTGCACTAATACGAACTAAGACGAGGTTCCACTCGGTAACTGTACCTATAGTAAAACTTACCTTATAGTTTTTATTTAATTTTTTACTCATTTTTGTAGATTCAATATTTTTCTAAGTTATAAAGAACGAAGAAATGATTTTAAATGTAATACATCTTTCCTCACTAGGTACTTGCTACTACTTGCTACCAGTCAGCTTCTGCCTACCTCGACGTGGGAGGGCCCACATCGAGGTAGGCAGAACGAACCTAGTGTTAAGACACTTCGTGCCCCACTTTCCACCGAATTCTGGGAAACATTGTGTGTTAAATATTTCATTTCCTCGAGTGGGGATCGAACCCAAAACCTTCCCTTGTGCCAATATATTATTTATCAAATTATCTTAACTTACCATTCTAGAATGAACCTTAAACCGAGACGACCACTAAGCTAAAGATTATTTCAATTTCTTATAGACTTCATTTATCTTTTCTCGAACAGAATAGTGGAAATCCTGTATCTCTTTCCTTGAAATATATTTAAATTAGAATCTTGAAGACAAAAAGTGCTCTGAGAGACGTATTTGAACATAACTAGAACTATCGCTGTTTTGTGCTTCATCATAAATAACTATAGATATTCATTGATATACATGTTCTATATACATCGAGGCCGCCGTGGCGCAGCGGTACAGTGCGTCGTAAACGCGCCGGTCGTGCGTTTGTTTCCCACAGAATAAATTTATTTTATTTCTTCGCAATTGCAAGCAGAGGAAGCTGAAAAAGGTTATTATGAATATAACTGTTGATTATTCAAAGTGAAAAAACTTTCTAAATATATAAAATATGCTGTTATTTTCAAAGAATTTCCTATTTCGATCCCCTTAAAAACTATAGAAAGAATCCTTGTAACTTTTCCTTCTTACAATAAAGTATAGCAAAGTAGCTTATGATTTTAAAATTGCATAGAAAAATGTAAAGAAAATTCTGTAACTAACTTCTGGTGTACAAAACGTATTAAACAACTAAACTCGGGAACATCATTTAGTAAAATCTAATATTAAGATACTGCGTTCTCTAATTTCTATAGTAACGAGGTAATGCGAGTTGAATGGCGGAATTTAACACCGCGCGGTGTCTTACCAGAGCGGAGAATTAAAAATGTTTCAAATGTTATCATATCGAATCCACAACCGATAACAGTCAATATTTTACAAATTTTGCAAAAATTGAATAAAACCGTAACGTAATCGATATATTTGCTTTCCTGTATTCAAATTGATTGTTCTACTATAACGTGTCGCGTCGAATGAATTAGTGCCGGCTGTACCGAGCCCGAGTACCGAGTACCGAGTACCGAGTACCGACTAGAAGCACCTGCGAGTGTGTGTGTGTGTGTGTCGCGTCCGTGTGTGGCAAATCCATTTCTTAGTGTTTACGTGTTCTTTTGTGAGGCGAGTCACGTCACCGCGTGTCACGTGTGTGTGGACGCTTTATAACTAATGTTAAACTTTCACGCTTCGAATTGAGTTAAATATTGATATTAACTATATTATTTGTTTTACGTGTCGATATACACATGTATAATATTATAAACCTGAAAACCGTAGTGAATATTCGTATAGTGTTGAATAGTCCAAGGAGGCCTTCCTGCTTATATTCTATATCTGCCTGTTCTGTAAGCTACTGTACGTGCGGTACCTGCGAGGTATCTCTGAGCTACCTCGTCCACATAGAATGTGCGACGTGTCTTATTGGCTTATTAAGGGGCAGTTATATGAAGTAAAGGACACAGGTTGACGGATTTTATTCACTTATACGAAAGTACAGAAATCACCGTCGTCGTCGTCTATGTGTGCGCTCATAGAGCAGGATAGGCACAGAGAGTCTACTGTCAGGACACTCCGTTCTCCGCTTTCTTCCTACGAGAAATTGTGTGTTAAGTGGCGGAACTCATTGCCAATTCTCGTTTCACCGTTAAGTTAAATAACTCATCACCAGAACCTTCAACAGCGTTCACAATCGCTACCCCACTGCGCCATAATGGTCACAAATTATTTTAAAAATACAATACGTTAACCTTTCTAAATATATTTTCTAGTCATAGCTTGATTTATTAATACACACTTTTTAAATTATAAATATGAACAACGAACCCAGCTTAGAACCTGTACTCCAACAATACACAACCACTGCACCGTACTGGCTGTGGCTGTGGCACCTTCACAGTTTCCCTTCAATTAAGCAAGAATGCATTGAATACAGCAATCTCCTTTGATTCGCTGCAATTTCATGTACTAATGTTACTAAGAGCATTACCGAATGAAACGATGTAAGCCTCGACTCGACTCGACTCGACTCGACGCGGCACACCGGCACGTTCAATATATTCATTAAATATGCACTTATTTTGTGTTTCACTAGTCGTCGTCCGCTACTTCGCTTGCGTCCTTCGAGGCGCTCCCCACTACCCACTATCTAAGTCCAATAGTGTCGTGTGTCCCACTGATTTAAATATATGTAGGTATATAAAAATTACAAAAATAATATGTAAAAGATAATATTTGTGTATAAGTACAATTTGTCTATTATAATTCTAATCCAATATAAATAGTTGAAAATTAAAACACATCTACAAAAATATTGCTTAAATGTTTCAAATACCAGCCATCTGCTATCTTGGACAGTTAAAACTCACCACCGACTAACCCCATTTGTCAAGTTTAAAAATCTCACACAGTTTAAAGAAATATATCTACGAGTACTTGTTGTAGACGAAAATAATTTTGAGTAGAAATCAGCTTCACGCTGTATCCCGCACACAGCAGGGAAGGCAGAGGGAACCTATTGTTAAGACACTGCGTTCCCCACTTTCTGCCGAAGTCAATGTTTTAAAAACATATATTATTGAAAAAGCTAATTAAATAATTAAATTGGCACTAGCCTCGCTTGTCTCTACTCGTAAAAAGAGAAAAAAAAGTACATAATGTAGTATACCTACGTGTATTTTATATTTTATTTAGCATCACGCTGTATCCCGCAGTAATCCGTCCGATATATTATAAAAAACCCGTAGCAACAATATGAAACTGAAGGCTAATTCCTTCGTTTGTACTTCATTTGTTATCGAACTTTAACACTTTTTATATAACAGTGCGTTATCAGTGCGGCGTGTGAGGTGACCTATTGTTCTCGAGCGCCACCCGCCGCCCGCCACCCGCCACCTGCTAGCTAGCCCAGCTGCTGTACCTATATAGGCAAATATTTTAATTAAGTTTTGATATTATTATTTATAATATACATGAATATATAATTTATGAACTTACACCACTTATTGAAAACTTAGACTCGCATTTATAAATCGTTCTCAAGTCCGTGATCGATCTTGAGATGCCGTTTCCATTCATAAATTATATATCTACGAATTGCAACGGCATTTCAAGTTCGGTCTCAGACTTGAGAGCGATTTATAAATACGGGTCTAAGTGATAATATGTCATTGTATTTTCTATTTTTAAGGGGTCTATTATAAAATTGTATGGTAGGTTGTATATCCCACGAGGTGCATATCTGGAAGTTGGATCTTTTACTAGAATTTTTTATTAAACATTATTACGTACGCAAATTGCAATAGGTATTGCAAGTATAAATACATATTTTTAATATGTTTTTAATATAAATTTGTACCTGTTTACCGACTTCTCTTATCACGTTATCAGTCACCCCCTGTGCTCCCGGTCATACGAAAAATGCTTATCATTAACTTAAATGCATTAAGCAGATGCGCTCGCGAATTTATCTTATTTTTTACAACTTTTTTGCTTATCACGAGTGTCGGAACTGGTCGTATTACCTATTTAATGAAGTTAATAGGTACATACTCGTATAAAATATTATTATTATAAATTATTTTAGGTATTATTAATAAACAATATAAGAATTTTTAATCTGTATAAGAAAATGATAACGTTTAGTTTATTAGCATTTCTCGAAGAACTATACCGAGGTACACTGTTGTGTTTGATATTTTAATGTTGTCATAAATTATTCTTTATAGTAACAATAATTTCTAATTAAATGTTTTGTTCCCTAAATAACATTTGATTGTTGTAAACGCGACGGTTGTGGGTTCGATACTCACTCGAAGGTATTAATTATTTTTATTTCCTTGCTTTAGCAACAAGACCATGCGCGGTTTGGAGTTCCGTCATTGAATATGCAATGTCTCGCAAGTTGGGCGGAAAGTAAAGAGAGAAGTACCCTAACAATAGGTGTCCTTCGAATACTTTACTAATTCATTTCTCTCCGTCCATCCTCCCGTACGTAAGTATATACGGGGGATACAGTGTGAAGCAAAAAAAATAATCTTGTAAGAAATGATTTTTTCATTGCCAAAAATTAAATAGCCTTTTAATAGCACGAAAGTCACTGTGGTTCAATGTGAATAATTGCCTGACTGTACAATAGTTCTAAGTTTAATCTCCATTTTAATGATTATATTTAAATTGTTTTGGCTTCCAAGGCTTTTAGATTTAACCACTCCACTTGATACGTGTCTAAGTAGGGCAGAAAGTGAAGGGCGGAGTGTCTTAACCCTATGCTTTCTTTATCCGTATAAAATATTCTTAAAGTAGTTGTAATTTGTTTTATTTTGTTTTGTTTGTTCGTGCCTCTAGCAAAAAGCATAAGCGAAGTTGCACTGCATTGCGAACACCTGCCTTGCGATCTGATATTAGATACATTCAGTCAGTCAGTCAGTATGCATACTAAAATATGCTTTTTGTTAGAGGTGCACGCGGGGCGCGGCCGCCGCGCGCTGCCCAGGTGGGTACTGAGTTCGATTTATTTTTCCTTTTATTTACTTCTACATAATGTATAATAATATACTCCATCGTTGGTTTACTTTACACGAGGTAGACAAATATAATTTAGTGTTAAATCATTTCGCTCTCCACTTTCTAGAGATATTGCGTGTTATGTTGGGAAATATTTGACACAAGTGATTTCACAACCTACGCATATTGCAAATATATACTAATCAGTAGCAGTCATGGAAGTGCAGGTTTAAAATTTACTGACATTTTTATATAAATTTATGATTCAATACCGATTGCTGCTGGGCTGTTTGAAAAAAGATTATTTTTATTTTAATTTCTTGAAAACTCACTTTTTTAAACAGTTTTTTTTTCTTTTAAACGAAACAAATCTCCATACTCCGCTGTTACGGCGCCCCGGCCGCGCGCGCTCATAGGAAACACGGCCTCACCGCAAATAAAGATCGACGTTACACATGCAGCTGAAATGTTCCCTCCCTTAAGTACTTTACTGTTAGGCTGTTAACATGATGGGTGTAGGTTCGAGTCCAGCTCACCGTGCGTTTTACCTCTTTGGTACGTAAAGAAGCGACGTTTAGTTGCGCTTGGATGGACAGCAGAGAGCGGAGAGTCGTAACATTGTCGTTGTATAGTATCATAATTTTCCACGATAGAAATGTAGCCACAATTGTTGCTGCTACATAACGAAATACTGGAACTACAAAAACTAAAAAAAAAGTTATATAATATTGAAGCTCAGTAATCAAGTGCTAATTACTCGAGTAAGAAATTTCTCAGAGCTAGAACTAATAAGAGATTCTCAACGGTTCAGTACTTTCAAATTAAAAAACACTGGGTAATTTTGTGTATATTTTTTTTTATCTTTTACAATTCTCAAATATCTCTATTCTCCGCTTTCTTTCCATTCTGAAGCAAACGTGACGGTTGCGGTTCGATGTCTAAAAGATATGACGTATTGCGTCCACTCAACTCGCAATGTCCCGAAAATTGGGCGGTACGTGGAGAACGGAGTGTCTTAATGCTAGGTTATCTCTGCATACACCGCCACATGCGGGATACGGCGTGAAGCTGTAAAAAAATATATTTCCTAAATGTGGAATAACACTTTGAAGATGTTAAAAATAATAACAGAAAATCGCTCCCGGTGCTGTCTAAGTAGAGAAAACTCTTAGGGGGCTCTCCCCTTTACCATTTTACTCCGACCGATTTATAGATTAACCTAACCAAACCGAAAATATAAAATTTAACATAGAAATGAATACTTTGCAAACTAAAAATAACCGAAACTCCTTCATCTGACCGATGCAATGCAAACGAAGCATGGTTTAAATTAAAACTATCGATAGTAGTGTAAAGTTTGTATAAGTTTATTAAAGGTTTAGCGGCCGTCGCCCTTCCCGCCGCCCAGACCGCCGCCCAGCCCACCGTGCAGGCCGCCCAGGCCGCCGTGCAGGCCTCTACAGCGTGATATAGTTATCTGTGAACAAAATTCAATTTGCTCAGCCGAGGACTACACGTGTACCTACGAGTATGTACCTTGGCTCTTGAGGCAATAGTGTTATACTTGTTTCGGTACAATTGATGTAAATTACTTCGATGTCTACTCTCCGTCTACAGCCGTAACCTAACGCCGCGCCTTGTCTTACCAGATATTTACTTCTGCGCGTGGACATAAGGCCCACATACTAATTTCACTTTACTAAAGTTAACAGAGCTGCACCCAACCATTCTGTTAAAACGTACATGACTACTGATGTGGACGTAAATACTTGATAAAATCAATTTATCGATATATCGATATATCTTGATAACAATTATGTATCAATTTTCGAATTAAACTCTAAAAATACACATGATATATTCGAATAGAACAAAGTAACATGGGACCAGTTATTGGACTACAACCTTTTTAATGAGTGCAATATTTATATTAAATGAAAATATATTTCATATGCTTTTAATAAAAAAGATTTATTGTGTATATTTTGTCATTTGAAGTCCCATTTTTACCTATCGTGAGCACTTGTGCATTCTGCTTGCTATCGTAGGAAGGAATAGTCAAGTGTAAAGAGAGAGACGTAAAGTGAGGTCTCACTAATATTATTAATGTGAAAGTTTGTGAGGATGGATCGGAGAAACTTTATACTGATATAGCTTATAGAGCAGAACAATATATAAGCTACAATCGTAAGGAAGTTCATATAGTTTAGCTATAATGTAACAATGCGCTGCGGCCGCTCGTACGCGTGTTGCGCAACAAACGGAAGTAGAAGTTTCCAAATGACTTCTAGAAGGTTTATCGCTCGTTACGTCGTGCTCGTGGCAGGACCAATTTGGGAGAAATCTTTATGTTCTTTCTGAGACTCTCATTATGTAAGTTCGGATCCTACACGTTGACACATGTCTTCATAATACGCCACAAATAAACCACCACCACCATAAACCTTTTCTTCCCTGATGTATTTACCTTTACTTATATAGTTTTCAATTTAAGATTGGCCAAATTGTATGATGTTTTAATTTAGTCTCTATGAAAACAATGAAATCTTGCGGCTTGCTGTTGATTGTTCAAATAGACCCTAAGGGATCGATGTATTTACAACCAGGATTGAGAGTCAGTTACCGTCTTTATTGCTGCCTCTGGTCGCATCACTGTACTTTTTCTATCTACCCTCCGTCCTATCAAACAATAATGTTTGAATAATATTTTAAAACCTTACAAAGTTACAGAGACTCCCATCCTTATCTATATGCTACTTGCGTTATAACGATTTGCAAATTGTTCGATTCAGGGGTTCTAAAAAGGAAGTCCTTAAGTTGGTCCTGCCACGAGCACGACGAGCGATAAACCTTCTAGAAGTCATTTGGGAACTTCTCCTTCCGTTTGTTGCGCAACACGCGTACGAGCGGCCGCAGCGCATTGTTACATTATAGCTAAACTATATGTACTTCCTTACGATTGTAGCTTATATATTATTCTGCTCTATAAGCTATATCAGTATAAAGTTTCTCCGATCCATCCTCACAAACTTTCACATTAACAATATTAGGCAGACCTCACTTTACGTCTCTCTCGACAAAATATACGCAATAAATCTATTATTTAAAAAAAGATTGCGACGAATTGAGAACCTCCTTTTTTTGAAAGTCGGTTAAAAAGCAAATGCAATATAGAGCAAATGAAATATATTTTATAGAAATAACAAATATCCTACATTTCATTTCATTTACTGTAGCTTTAAATAGTATTATATCTGCTCTAGTAATACGAAATACTTCCATTTAAAACGCCTGAATTTCAGTTCCTCCATATAACGCCAAAAGGATCGTATTAGTATTCCGGAGGTAGCCCCTTCATTCCCGACGTCGTTTTACCAAAGCCTACATGTAGTGGAAGTATAAGTTTAGTGTATCTTGGTATTTTTTCCATATTAAATATTTAAGAAGAGTAAACCTCGCCTCGGCCGTAAACTCCGCTGCCGTGAATCACCCGAGCTCCGCTTGCCCACAAATGTGTTTTATAGTGTACTGGAATTTTATTGATATTCGATAATTTACTTAAACATAGTAAAGTTGTAGCAAGTGTTTAGTTGTGGATTCGATTCCCAATAAAATTATGTTTTATTTCAAATACTCTTTAAATTTCTCCATCTGTTTAGGCAAAGTGCGCAGTTAAATCTAGGAAAATAGTGACGATGTTCGAAAAAGCCAAACCAAATCCGGTTGTTATAGATGCAAATGTTAGTTAAAATTTGATATTTATTAAATATTTACATAGTACCTATCGTCCAATACCTTGAAAATATAAACTAGCGAAACTGAATTATATTAAATATATTGTCCCCTAGCCGATCTCTAAAAATCCCAAGAAAAAAATCCTCAAGAACGCCTCAAGAAACGTAACGTTTTCCTTTAGCGCACTCTTGTTTAGTAAACGTACACGTAAGTCTTCTAACTAGCGCTTTGACCGCAGCACCGTAACGCCGTGGAGTGTCGACTCCGTCATAATTGCCGACACTCAAATACATTATAAAACGCAGTAAAATGCCGCGCACAAACGGAAATAGAAACTTTTAGACGGCTTTTAGAGAAAGCGACTTGGCTGTAAATCTGTGTGAACACTACTGCTGTTTATCAATATTAAAGATATATGACGTTTATGATTATAGTGTAGATTATAGTTTAGTGTTTTAAGATCTTGTTCAAGTTGTTTGTTTT
The DNA here is from genome assembly GCA_018249695.1 of Heliconius erato demophoon. Lineage (NCBI taxonomy): Eukaryota > Metazoa > Arthropoda > Insecta > Lepidoptera > Nymphalidae > Heliconius > Heliconius erato. The sequence continues at coordinate 4,962 of DWQW01004356.1, read as the reverse complement.
TACACATAGTGTCGATGCCGCTGGAGGCACTGGCGCGCTAGATGACGAGGCGAGAGAGGTACGCGGAGACCGCTCCGTCAATATAATATACAATACTAATGTTCATTAGGGGGGGACCTCGGTTGACCTTTGCCGAAAAAAGCGTAAGGACCTGCCGGAGGGTATGTATGAAGAGGTTGATGACGGTGGACGAGGCGGAAGAGGAACTAGTGTTAGACAATTCGCTGTCGTATCCTAGTTATGGGATAGGTTTCGATCCCCACACACGAGTTGGGATCAGTCTATTGCGTTTACAGTGAAACGACTAACTCCGTGAGTCTAAAATATTCAACACGTTCCCCGTAATAATAGAGTAGAGGTGAGACACTACGTCTTCCTCTCTCCGTCTGAGGTTCAACTCGCAATAATATAAATAAGAGGGCCCCTTCCAGCGCGACCCGCCGTATCTGGCAAGCTCGCGCCCGAACGACGCGGTGCGGTGTACCGGCTCCTGAATTATTTACACGTCCCATCCGAGAAGTTGGAATCGGCAGAATTAAAACTTGGCCAAGTTTCTTTCATATTTCACCTTCTTATGTTACTTTACTTGTCTGAACTCATTAAGCCATTTAATTAGTATAAACCATCTAAATTTTATGATGGGTAGAGTTAGATCTGTCTGTGGAACTGTTATTGTTATTGTACTCAAGGGGGCTCTACATATACGTGGTGGCGCAGCGGCACAACGGCTGACTTTGAACACAACGGTTGTGGGTTTGATTCCCATTCTGGGGATTCAATTTATTCTTTATTCATTTCCTCGCTCTGTCAAAATTATAAAGTACGTCGTTAAATTCTGACACTACACGTAATGTCTCGAAAATAGAGATTAATTTATCCTAATGGACGACTGGATCCATAACCATGGAATATAGTTAGACTCGGCTCTACTGCGCCACTGGGGCTCGAGCACCTTTTTAAGAATATTTATTAGAGGATAGCAATATAAATATGACGCTAGCAGGAGCTTTAAAGTAGATTGACTCGATCTCGGTTCAGGAATGCGTGCCGCGTGGAGGTACTGACGTTACTCACTCTTACTCCGGAACAAATTGCACTAAATCTTTACTTCAATTTGATAGATTGCCTTTCTGTTATTATTAATATAAAAAATATTTATTCCACGCGGTAACATGGAAATCTATAGAAATAAAATAATGCGTTTGTTTATTTGAACGCGCTAATCTTGCGCTAATCTACGTACATCGGGCACTTACAGTGCGTGTCCGTTTGGTAGAGACATACCTACAGTAGGTACGTACGTGGGTGATCACACCTGACCACAATCGATGAAACAAAAAGCGTCAAGTCCCGGCGTTGTGCGCCGCCACTCTTTTGAAGTGGAAAACCTCGATATGTTGAGAAGATTAAGCGCAGCGTTGAGATCTACTCAACACGCAATATTTCAAAAATTGGGCGATACAAGGGAACTAAATTTCTTAACACTAGGTTCCCTCTAGACTCCACCACATGCGGGGTGCGGCGGGTGGTAAGGTGGAGCCACTAAAAATAAATACAGTATTCAATTACTCGTATTCTAACTTTGTCTACAATTTCATTACTATTTAAAAACTTTCCAAATATATATTTTTTTTTCACTAACGAACAAACGGCTTTGCATTTAATGATTTAATTTGTTCATATTTTTCACAGGAAACTAATCAAATGTTGTATATATCTGGTAGTTTTTTTTAAAATAAGAGAATATAATATTTACTTAGGTATTTACTTAGGTACTCAGTAGTAGGTTCGAATCTCATCTGGGGATATAGAGTGTGTACAGGAAAGTTATCTTAAAATCTATCTCACAATATAAAAACAGAAGGACAGGCGGATTTATATAAAATTATTAAAATTGTAGCTCAAAATATAAATTCAATGTATAATACTGTCTATCGAACTAACGGCTTGTACGAGTACCTATATAGGTATATACTCTGGTGTCGTACCTTACATGACAATTTTTGGGCATAATGCAATAGCGTGACCAAACGACGGAACACCTTCTAGATAAATTTAGGCTTATTTATATAAAATTAAAGATGCCTGTGGCTCAGCGTCTCTGTAATCTGTAAATGGTAAACCTGTGGTGGCGCCACAGTGTTGAATTCCGCCAATAAGCTGCCCTGCCTGCTTGATACAGCGTATGGCTAAAGAAATATGAAATAAAACGTACCTATTTTATAAATATTAAACTAAAGTTTCTATCATAGAAATGACTTCATTTCCTGCTTTCCTCTCATTCCAGAGATAGGTAACATCTTTGAAGAAACTCCACAATCTGGTTCGTTCAAATAAAGCAAATGTTCTACAAACATATTCCCTCGAGTCGAGTTGTCGAAAACGTTACCTTGTTCATTGAACTTATTTTAATAAATTCAATGATAAAACTTAATTAAAAAAAAGCACGCACATTTTAATAGATAAATGTTCTAAACGCACATGTACATATATACAGTAAACAGCGTGTGGAGTGTGGACACATGTGCCGCCGCGGTCCGTCTCCTTGAATAATACAGGGTGAGGTCCGAGATCTCACGTTTTATTGCGGCGATTGGCTCCTACATCGGCTTGCGTACCGTGTTTTTAAATATATATTAAGTTGACGCCCGTGCGGTGCAGTGGCTCAATCGAAATATGCGATGGTTGTCGGTTCATTATAATTAAAAATATATATATTCATGAAAAAACGTTATAAATTTACGTAAATATGTCAATTGCTATTACCATTTTGTATGTATCGAATACCCTTAAAAATATACCAAAGCGATATTACAATTAGATAAGATGTCCTCAAAAATGATATAAACATCAAAAAGTAATGCGTGAGTACGCACAGGGCACCCGGCACCCGGCACACGGCACGCGGTACGCGGTACAGCGCGTCGACAGCTCACACCCCCGGCTCCCGGCTCCCGACCCTCGCCGGTCCCACTGCGCTCGTAAATCAGAATGTGCTCCTCACTCGGAGGTACTTACGAGTTTGAATTCCGCTTGAAGATAGTCTTCGTTCTCTGCTTTCGCCTCTTTTGCGTATGTCCTGTAAGTCGAGTAGGTTCTACAAGCGGAATGCAACTGACTAAGATTAGTACATTTTAAACGATCGAAGTGACTCTGACCGCAGCGTCACGTGCGCTGCGGGGGTCACTTCGGGACGAAATAAGCGAATTATCCAAACCAAAGATATCTCTACCTCCTGAGATCAGCTTGTTCAACCCAACAAACTCTTCACGCTTATAATATTGTGTATATAGATAGAATTTGTATTGTTTCTCAATGTAATTTAGTATATTTCAATTTTAATTTCTTGATGAACGAAATCCTAAAAGCAGACCAAAACATATAATATTAATATCACATAAAAATGTGAATCTTAAAGTGAAGTTTAAAAGAAGTGTACTCTTTAATATAAAATATAACGTTAGTAGTTCCACTTCCGCCCGGTCTATCTCCCGCATCTCTCCCGTCGCTGCCGACGCGCTTCAGATACAAGGACGTATAATCTTTTCAACGCTAAGATGTCACGTGGATAATTTCTTAATGGCATAATAATGTATGCCATATATTCTTTTTTGAAGGAAAACATATATAATTTTTTAAATGTCTAAAATAACTGTAACTCTAACAAGGATACCGAGAGTCACGAAATTTGAGCGGAAAGTAACGGAGTGTCTCGACACTGGGTTCACTTCATAGATCCCGCGACCAGCCACGCCGCAGTCACGCCGCAGTCACGCCGATGAGTAGATAGTCCTCCTCCGCCGCTCGCAAAGCCGCGCTTGACAAATGCGCGGTAAAGGTTGTCTTACCTTCTTGCGTGTTTTTATTTCGTAACAAATGTCCTCGCACTCCATATCATACACTAAGATATATTGTTATAGCGTAAGCTCCTAACGCCGGCGTGTGTGTGTGTGTGTATGTGTGTGTGTGTGTGTGTGTGTATGTACGAGTATGAGAGGCTTATACGCTTTGTTTGGAAGCTTTCTAGACAGCTTTTGATTGTTTACTTTAAATGTAGGGATATATTATGACAATAAATCAATGTTTATGTACTTATACGTTATTTAGGAGATATTGGATGTGGCGCGTGTAACCAGACAGACGAACGAAATATGTTATATAAACATTTCTCTCTTTTAGTTTAATACTTGAAATTCCAGTATCCGGTAACATCTAGACTCCCTATAAAATCTAAAAAGCGGAAATTGACACGTAAATTTGAAAAATATTTATCAACTCCTATATGTCACGTACAGACACGTCGTCTCATCTGACCAATATTCTTATATTGGAGTTAATGTAGGAACCAACTTAGTTAGTATACAGACGCTTATTCCGACAGCTATTTAGTTTCCTCTTGTGGCCCTGTGACGCGACTGGCCTCAACTTTATTATTTTTTACCTCAAGTTCCATTCGAACCACCGACTACCTTCCTATCGCGTCTATAAGCAAACGCCAACTAACCATGATCCACGACGACGAGGACGTCGACAATAAATTCAAATATTGATATTTGTATTTAAATTTTGTAAGCGGATATCAATGTCGAGAGCGGATGTAGTTGCGCGACTCATCAAATATAAGTTATTTTTTAATTTAACGCATCGCAGTGCAGGAGGAGGTACAGAAGGCAGAGAGGATCTCGTCTTGAAACATTCTTTCCTCCATTTTTAAAATATCTGTCAATATTAAATATTTCTTGTTGTAAGTATTTCTTGTTATTAAGTATTTCTTGTTATTATCGATGATTAGCCTTACACTGTATCCCGCATGTAGCAGGGCAGTGCATTTCTAGTATAGCGGTTTTTGTGAAATACGCTATTTAATAATATTTTATATTTTTAATTATGGAGTGAAATTAAATTTCCAAAATTTTGTGGAATAATTGTCCAAATTTATTAACACTTAAGAAGATATACAAA
>DWQW01004355.1:0-20038 GCA_018249695.1 Heliconius erato demophoon | reverse complement strand
ATTGAACAGATACTTTATTTCTGCCAATATTTTTAATACCGTCATTTAGTATTGAGTCAACTTTGTTTTGATGCAAAAATTGACCAAATTTTATAGCCCGTATAGCAGTTCCTGATGCAGGGTCTTCGACTTCCCGAGAGACTACAACAATAAAGGGACCTTTGTCGTCAATTGTGTAGGATTTAGGACCATCGGACATACTAGGGTGGACATATAAATTTTCATTATTAATATTCGCTGAAGGTAAATCGGTCATTGTCTTTTTAGGGACATTTTCGTCCGTAACATTATTTTCGCCTTGGCGTTTTCTCGAAATATTATTTAAAATTTCCGAGACAGTCGTACCACCAGGGTCCGGTGGGTCGGGAGGCCGATCTTCATCCATACCTACCCACAATTTACAAACAAACAGAAATATAAAAAACTTACCAAAACGAACAACACAAAAACACAAATATTAATTTAAAACCACCAAATTATACTAAAACTACATATAACCAACTATTTAAACACTAATAACCAACAATTTTGCAATAAAATTTAGAATTTTTACAACCAAATCTCACTATACGTGTGTCAACCAGTACATACGCCAGCGAAAACTTACCGTCCGCCATCTCTCTTCTCTTTCTTTCCTATCCCTGACTTTGACGTTGACAGTAGCTTATTTAGCCAACATGATATTTTACAATAATTAAAATATTAATTATGTTATTATTTATTTTAAATTATAATACGTAATGTTTAAATATAATTATTAAATTATTTTTAATAAATATATTTTATATCTATTCTATACTATATTACTCGTGAACGGAACGCGTAATTAAAGAACTGACCTAACTATTATTTTTAAGATTGTATATTTCTTAATCTATAAATTTTTTCTTACTCTATAAAAATAAAATGTAGGTAAATTCAAAATAATAATAATTTATAAAGAAATATTATAAATATAATTTAGAACATTATTTAATTAATCTATAAATTAAATAATGTTCTAAATTATATTTATAATATTTTTTTATAAATTATTATAATATTATTTTGAATTTACCTACACATTTTAGTTCTGGTATGGATCGTTACAACGACAGACCTCGAATAATTATCTCTAGGTATTTAATTCCTAAAAAAGTCCAGGTATTTGGAGTGCTTTTTCTATATTTTTATATATCTTAACAACTTTTAACTTTATTTTTTTTATATATATTTTTTTACATTAAAAGAATTGGGAAACGTTAGAAGTCGCCATTGTGATTTTGGGTTTGATTCCTATTCGGGATTTATATTATATCGGGATTTTTTATTTAAGTTATATCTATTCCTCCTAATATAGAACGGTGACAATGTGCGGCGTTATGTTCCGTTACTCAACACACAATGTCTAAACTTGAGCCTCTAGGGATAGACTTTTCTAGGGATGTGAAAAATATAAAACAGAATAAACCTATAGGTTTTGTTGTCACTTTTATACGAAAAGGTAATTTTTATTTTATATCTATGGTAGACAGATAACATCGAATTTATCGCTGCCATTATTTTTAATTGTCAATTAAATTTTATCCCTATTGTAGGTTAGTTAGGGATTGCTTGACTATATACGATGATTGTAGGTTCGTTTTTAACATGGATTGTTATATTGTTTTATTTTTTTTTATTTGTTTCGCACACAGCAGAGTAGGTAGAGAGAACCTAGTGTCAAGACACTCTGCTATCATCCGGTGCCTTTTGTATTATATATTTATTCTGCAGCGTCTCCATAAAGTTTTTAATTTTCACTCGAATTCGAAATATTACAAATTGAGTGACGGAGTTGCTGCTGCAATATTGTGTTATTATTAGGTTCTCTCAGTCAATGTAAAATGATCAAGGAACTATTAAAATTAACTAATTTGTTATTTTTGTGAACAATTTAAAAAACATAAACTATATACATCTACATCACGGTACATTTTAGTAGTGGGTGGATGGATATGGTTGTGAGTTTCAAGTCTACTCTGCTCATTTTAAATGAATATCAATTTTTTCGCTATACAAATACCGCGAATACGAGTTCAGTTTCTTAAAAACTATCAGAAAGCGGAGTGTCTTACCACTAAGTTCTCTCTGCCCTACCCACTAATATAGGAAAATATGTTAATCTAAAAAAACAACAAAAAACACAAGCCCAACAGAAGCAGAACTATAAATCTATTCATTTTAATTTTATTTTTTTTCATCTGATAAACTGATAGTATATTTCAATACATCACTAATCGAGCACAGTGCTTCTTATCGTACATTGTAATCGTCGACAGTCCATAGAATAACTACTGATTTTTTTTAATATAACTGTTCCTGCGAATTGAATATTTAAATCGAGTGAATAGCTTTTTTTTGTTTTAGGGTTAATTTTTAGGGTTCCGTACCTCAAATGAAAAAGGAACCCTTATATGTTTTTTTTGTTGTCCACATGTCTATATGTATGTCTGTCTGTCTGTCGAGACGGTTTTTTTCAAGATGGGGTGTAACTGTCAAACTGAATAAATTCAAATTAACTTTTTCAATATTTGACATTAAAATGTCAAATATTGAAAAAAATAATTTCACATGTGGGCCTACACCCACAAACTTAACTTGACAACTTACGTAAGTCACGTTCCTACACTCATAAAATTGATACGGAACCATCGATGCGAGAGGCTAATTCGCCCTTAACCGATTTTTATACATTATTCGAGTTTAACTTATAAATGTGTTGTTTCAAATGTTCAGTGTTTATAAAATAAATTTAATTGTATACCTATCGTTTGAATGATGTCATTTTTCACCAACACAAAAAAAGGTAGTAATCAGATCAACATGTATGTATATATAATATGTGTATGTGTATGTGTGTGTGTGTGATTTTGTTGGAATTGGCTAACTTTAAAGGCTATTATCAAAATATATTGAGTGACGGAATTTAACGCTGCGCTTTGCCGTGTTCCCAGAAAGAAGAAATATAATATAAACTAGTAACCTAAGTGGAAATCGAAGCCGAAGCAATCGCGCTTACAGGCAGGCACTGCGCCACGACGGTTTCAACATCTTTCGGAGTTCACCAAACCGTTACAAACAGACAAATAAAACGAATAAATTATTCAAATTAATCATCATCATTACATAATTGATCATTAAAGCTTTCCAAATGATTACGATTAGTGATAATTAAAAATAAAAACAAACAAACTGAAACAATCATTTCTTATTTCTTTACGTTACGGTTTGTAGTTTTATTGATTGGCTTGTTTGTATTAAAACGAAAGATATGACACGCGAACGAATCAGTGAATTTATTAGGTCCTTTATATTATACGTATCTATTAGTGACGTACACGCGGCTTCGCCCGCTTAGCCTTACTATTCTTTTTTTTTTAGTTTCATCCTGTATACCAAACATGGCGGGGTTGGCTGACGGGGACTGGGAACCTAGTGTTAAGACACTCCGTCCCCATTGGTGCACTTCCGTGCTCCACTTTCCGCCGAATTCTGGAGATATTGCGCGTTGAATGGTAGAACTCTACGCTTTACCTCGTTACCAGAGCGCTTAAACTTGCATTCGAATCCGTTTAGTAGTTTTTGCGTAAAAATGGAACAAACAGCCATCCCCACAAATTTTCACATTTATTATTTTAATAAGATTAGTACGATATGTAGCAAATGAGGTATACATGTCAGTTGAAAATATAAAAAGTTAAACCACAATTTTAAACAACCGAATTATTCGTTTTGTTTTTAATTCCTTTGATTTAGATTCGACTAGGAGGAAAGTTCGATTTCCATTGGATGATGAATATAAAACCAGCGTTGAGTTATGTCACTCAATACACAATCCCTCAAAAATTGAGAGGAAAATAGGGAACACAGTGTCTTAACACTAGGTTCCCTAGTTCCCTAAAAAAATATATATAAAAAAAATGAACCACAATAATATATCGAGTGTCATAGACATTACAGGATCGCGTGACATGTTTATAAAAATACATAGTTATTATAAATTTTCTATACAATTATAATTTATTATTTTGTTATTTTCCAAGGACGTCCATATAAATTGTGCATACATTATTAATAAGTAAAGTTTACTGGGTAATGCATTTTTTTACTTGTCAAGTAAGAATTATGTTATGTTTTGAAGTATAGTAATTAATTATATAGGTTTTGTTTTAGAAAAGAACGTTTAGAACAAATATTAATCATATAAACCTTGTTTATATAAAATACTTGAGACTTAAACGCGGTTTCGCTCCTTTAAACTTTTTTTTATGTTATATATTTTGTTTATTTATATTTTAAATTGATTTTTTTTTTAAATAAAAAAAAAATTATATCCTTTCTAATAGCTCTAAGAATATGTGTACAAAGTTTCCTATTAATCCGTTAAATAGTTTTGGCGTGAAAGCATAACAAACAGACTGACATTAGCATTTATAATATTAGTAAAATAATTAAAATGATATTAAGATTTATTTAAGACTACTTTTTTCCTGGGGTTTCACCCTTGTGATTATATAAAACTAGCCAAAAGTTACTTATTTAGAAAACGTATAAAAAATTGAACGTAGCGGGACTCGAACTTGCGCCTCCTGGAAACCAACCAGGCTCCAACGTATGGCTCAGTGGTCAGACCGCCTGGTCGGTTTCCGGGAGGCGCGGGTTCGAGTCCCGCTACGTTCAAATTTTTATACGTTTTCTAAATAAGTATTTTTCTTTCCTAAGTGTCGAATAACACTTTAAAAATGTTTAAAAAATAGCCAGAAGTTGTGTATGTCGCATGACCCATTTATATTACCCGAAGTAAATCGGACCGCAGCCGTAGTTACATCGAAACCGCATACTAACAAATGCTTAAAGCAATATTTTTAATTGAAGGCCTGTTTAAAAACTTGTAGGAGGTATTCATTTACCGTACTTAATACGCAACGGAACCTAATGCCGTAACCTAGGCCTGACGTGGAACCTAACGCCTTTATGGTAAGCAGAGATTTTCTTTTTTTAGCTTCACGATGTATCTCACACAAAGCAGTGTAGGCAGAAGGATCCTAATGTTAAGATACTTCGTACCTGTATTCCGTTGTTAAGTGGCGAAACACAACGCTGCGCTTTGCCCCGCTTCCAGAGCGAAATAACCACCACCGAATCAAATCCACAACCGTCACCTTTTCAGTCGCACTGTCCTATTACGCCACAATGGCCTTAAACCAACAATATTTGCAATGAGGCCGGTCGTGGCGCAGGGGCACAAGGTGTGACTGCAAACCGACCGGTTGTGGGTTCGATCCCCACTCGAGGAGATGAAATATTTACTTAAATTTATATTTCCATTTCTTCGCTCTGGTGTCGAGGTTAAGCGTTGAGTTCTGCCACTCAACACGCAATGCCTCCAGAATCCGGCAGAAAGTGGGGAACGGAGTGTCTTAACACTAGGTTCCCTCTGCCTACCCTGCTGTATGCGGGATACAGCGTGAAGCTAATTTATTTATTTTTTTTATTTACCAACAATATTTATTATAATATAAACTTCTCATACAATATAGTTAACAAAAGCTAGTTAAAAATGAACTTAACCACTCAGTTAAACCCATCCACGGCAATCTTTACACTAACTTTATGAGTTTACAACACGAAGGCTTGTTTGTTCTTTCGCTAGTACCTACTTGTATTACTTGGTAATTATTTCGTATTTAGGTTTTCGGTCAATTTGGTTATTTGGTTACGACGTAACTGTAATTAGGGTGTGGTCATCGTGGTGTAGTGGTACAGCGTCTGATTAGCTTAGACTGGTGGTAAGTTCAGTTCCACTTGGGGGAATGCTTTTTTTTAAATAATTCTGGCGTTGAGTCCCACATCAACATGCACTGTCTAAAATTGTAGGGAATTCAGGGGAAATTCGAAACGGAGTGTCTTAACACTAGGTTCTCTCTGCTTACACTGCTGAGTGCGGGATACAGCGTGACGCTGAAATATTTGTATAATATATATGATGTATTCTGCATATTGTAGTATTGATAGAGAAAGCTCACTTTTAAACTTCAACTTTTCTTCTTATATTAAGACATTAATAATTAAGCGGCGGAACCTAACACCGCTTCTCGTGTAATTACAGCAAGAAAGCGAAAATAATTTTAAATATCACTATCGAAACCACAACCATCATTCCACATACATCATGGAAGGTAGAGACACTCCGTTTGCCACTTTCCGTACAATTTCCGAGACATTGTATGTTTATGTTTATTAACGGAACACAACGCCGCGCTATGTTATTTAAAAGATATTTAGGAATCATCATTGCCAACTGTACCACAAAGAAGTGAAATATATTATAATATTATAATTTTTTTCTCGCACCACTGCTTGCTCGCTACCCCTGAGGCACAAACATGGGGTGCTATACCGTAAAAGCCATATTGTAGACCGTTACGACAGATGTAGGTTCGTTTTTAATTGTTTTAACGTGAATTATTAGCTTGTCTGTCGGTTAGCACCTTTTTAGTATTATTCTTTTAAATTTATCTATATTGTTTGGATTAGTTTCAAATATTTAATTTTTATTCGCTGCGCCAGTCGTGGCGCAGCGGCATGAGGCGTGACTGCAAAAGCGACTGGTTGTGGGTTCGATCCCCACCCGAGGAGATGAAATATTTACTTAAATTTATATTTCCACTTCTTAGCTCTGGTGTCGAGGTTAAGCGCGGCGTTGAGTTCTGCCCCTCAACACGCAATGCCTCCAAAATTTGGCAGAAAGTGGGGAACGGAGTGTCTTAACACTAAGTTCCCTCTGCCTACCCTGCTGTGTGCGGGATACAGCGTGAAGCTGATTTGATTTAATTTTTATCTTTACTAATATTAAGCAATTTTTTTATATTTTACAGTGTCGCGTATTTAGGAGTGTTGGCAGAGGGAACGTAGTGTTAAGACATTTAAGGTACAATTTTCGAGATATTGCGTGTTGAGTGGCTGAACAGAACGCCGCGCTTTGCCTTATTATTAGAGCGAGGAAATTGTGAGATTATGACTTTTTTATTTTTAAACTGTTATTCCACACTTAGGAAAAAAAAATACTCATTAAAAAAACGTATAAAAATTTGAACATAGCGTCCTGGAAACCGGCCAGGTTCTGTCGGTCCTGGTCGGTTTCCAGAAGGCGCGGGTTCGAGTCCCGCTACGTTCAAATTTTTATACGTTTTCTAAATAAGTAGATTATGACTTATGAGAAAGATTTTGTAATATAATATGTCATTTTTTTTTATCCGCTTTCGCCTAAATTGACTATATAATGAGTTAGTGAGTTTAATTCCAATTAGTTAGATGTTTTCCTTCAAATACTACGTTATTAGAAATTTATTAATGTATTTATGGATAAAGAACTTCAATAATATGAGTTTTCAATAATATGAGTTTAATTTTGATCTTTTTGTTCAGCTTCAACCTACATCCCCGTATTTAGCAGAGTAGGCAGAGGGAACCTGAAATTGTGTTAAAACTCCGTTTTTGTTAAAACATTTCTGACCGTCACTTTCCCTAATTCTCCAGGCATTGACTTTGTCACTTCATTTTAGGTAAAAAAAGAGAATACAGTTCACCTTAAAAAAAAATACATTCTGAATTATTTTTTTTAATGACACCCAGAACTAAGTTCAACGATTGCTTATCTATAACTTAATACAATTTAAAAATCCATATCATACATCTTATTAGCATACGGCGCAACTTAATACCAACAAGTTACTTTTTGACATTTTTATTTATGTATCTTTAACCCGTAATACGCTATCATGATTTAAAAGAATATAAATATATTATTAATTTATAATTATTATTTTTGTTTTTATTAATTATGTATTTTTCAAAGAGTATTTATTTAGCTTCACACAATATAGGAAGGAAGTAGTGTCAAAATACTCTTTTTTCCATTTTTCCTTTTTTTTTTAATTTTCATGAACTTTTAAAACATACGTATCGCATAGTAAAACTTCGACACTCCGGGCTTGGTTTTACTAGAGTGAGAAAAAAATATTTAATCCCTCAATGGGAGTCAAAGCCACAACTACGTTTGCAATCATAAGCGGTACCGCTCCATCATGACGGATTCCCAAAAATTTAAAATTCATAATATTTAGCGTTGAATTTTATGATCTAAATTATGATTCTATTAAATATATAGATAACATACAAAGGTTAAAAAAGATAACACACAAAAGTTAAAGATTTAATACATTCCTTATAAGTGACAACAGGTTTTATGGTTATAAGTTCTGGCAACACAACAAATCAATTACCCAAAACCGGGATTTGAACTCACAACTATTAATTCTAAAATTTCATACGATGTCATCAATAAATAGGTACATAATAGGTTTCAATTTCATTATTTACAACTAACATGATTAAAAATAGAATAAGCAATAATTAAAGACTTAGAAGGAGTTAAGCTTTTACATCTAAAAGCTTATTGCAATAAAATATTATCAAAATTCGTCAATGAGGCCATCGTGGTGCAACGGTAAAATGTCTGACTGTAAATGTGATGGTTGTGTGTTCTATCCCCACTCGGGGCTACGGTTACATTTGTTAAGTAAAACGAGAAAGCGAACAATACGAATTTTTTTAAAAGTTCCCTCTCTCTACCCTATTATATGCGGGATACAGCGTGAAACAAAAAAAAACAACTACCAAAACACCATAAAACCTCTTTACTAAGCTCAAGCTCAATAGCCAGTCATCGTGACCACCTCTAATCTGCATCACGACACGCGACACTCGCTGTCAACAGTGTATACATACGATCTAGTTGAAATTTGTTGAATATTTTAGTATAATAATAAATAAATAGAATACAAGGGAATTTTAGATTTGGTTATTAGAAAAGTTGTACTCTAAATAAGTTTTTATATGAATATTTGTTAGAAAAAAAATGTATTAAACAACAATTGTTCTAAAATTTGAGTTAATGATCTTTTTGTAACAGTAGTGTCAAAATGAGGGTTATCATTAACCCAAAACGAAGTAAAGACATAATTTTTGTTTATACTATTATTGTTTATACTATTAATAAAAATATTATATTTTGTTTATACTTTATAGTAGTGGATAGGAAAATATAGATAAAATAATTTAACTAAATTTAATTCTTTTATCGTATGTAGGTACATACGATATACGATTATACATATATTTAAAGATATAGATATCATAGACAGTCCTTGGGGTAATTTATTATTTTGACATTGTAGATTTGATTACACGTTTTTTTTAATCATATAGATTAAAAAAGAAATATTATACAGTTGACTTTCCATGAATTTATATATATTTCTTATTACCGCAAAAAAATTTTAGTTTACGCATTAAGTAAGTAAGGAACTAGTCTTAGAAAACTGAAAAAAACGTAACGTTTTTTTTGGCTTCATGGTAACCTGGTAACAGCAGAATAGGGAGGGGGAACCTAGTGTTATCACTCCCTTCCCCAGTCTCCATCAAATTTTCGACAAATTGCGTACAGCAGCGATTTTCTGGGTACAGTTAAATAAAAATAATGCACTTCCCGAGGAATTTACCCTACAATAGTCGTGTTTACAGTCATATGATGTGCTGTCAGTAAAATTATTAAAGTAATACATTCCTTCAAAAGAAGATCGAACCCACAACCAGCGTCTCACCACGCCACCATGTATCATATTTAAATATCACTATTTAATCTGTCCCCGACACGCGACATAGCTCGGGTCGTGTCAACATCGGTTTAACGCTCAACGGGTTTAGACAAAGGTTTTCAACTAATTACAGGGAGAAGGGGTCACTTTGGCCCTTTGAGGGAAGTTTTGAGTGCGATAAGAAAGCTCTAAGGGGTTTTTTGACACTTATATACCGAATCATAAATTATATCTGTAGGTAAAGTGAATATTCTGCATTATGTTTGAATAAAAATGTGATTTTAATGAAAATTATAATAAGCCTTTTTTTGTAGATATACCTACTAATATCCTTGAGGGGCCGTCTGAGGCCATCGTGGCATAAGGGCACAAGGATTTGACTGTAACGCGATGGTCGTGGGCTTGATCCCTACTCGGAGGAATGAATTATTGTTCTTTAATATTTCCATTTCTCCGCTCTGGAACCAAGGCAAAAGCTCGGCGTTTAATTCCACCACTCAATACGCAATGCCTCGAAATATTTGGCGGACAATGACGACTATCTTAACATTAAGTTCCTTCTGTTTACCCTACTATATGCGGGATACAATGTGAAGCTGTTTTTTTTTATCTACTAGTAAGAAAAAAGAAATAAGCCATTTATCAATTTTTATTGGTACTTACAAAATTTCTAACGATATTCCTAATTTATGACCGTTAACCGGTCAAATGTTCCATTTTGTTCTATATCTCGTAATCCTATTAAATATGTATGTAAGTATGAAATACAACCGATTTACATATTGTATTGCTATGAGAGAGTGTGTGAACTACTAATTTCTAAAGTAAACATAATATCGATATTTGTCGATTTCATAAATCAAATGGTAAAAGATATCTCAATAGAATTTTAGGGTTAACGTGACAAGGACAGGTATAGACGTTAGTAATATTTACTTAGTGAAGAGAGAGACAGATATATTTTCTCGTTTCGTATTAATTAAGGAGCGTGGATTTAAATCATTGACTGTCAGCGCTCCCTGTGGGAATCCTGAAGAGTTATAGGCACCTTTATTCTAAATTTACAATTACAATTTTGTTCACAATATTTTAAATTACGATGTATGTTTTGTGGTGTCTGTATCGGATCGGTCTCTGGGGTTCATTTGGGAATTCCGAAAGCTCGTAATATTTAAATTACTTCCTTGATACAGTTTAAATTCTTTGTTTTTTTGGAATAATTCTTAATGGGAAGTCAATTTATTCTATTCTTTCCGCTTCAACAGATACTTTATATCTGTGCTAATTAATTGTATGGTGATGAGTTCGATCTCCACTTACGGAACTTAACAACACGCTTTGCCTCGACATCACAGCGAAAATATGAAAAAAAAAATATTTCCTCGAGTGGGGATCAAGCCCACAACTTTCTTGTTATTGTTGTTTTTGATATTTTGGTAATTTACAATCACATACTTGTACTCTATGTTCTATAGCATTGTATTAATTAATATTTGTTAAAAAAAACCCCTAAAAATAAGTCTTTTGATGTTTGTAATAAATCCAATAAACAAACTAAAAATATAATTATTTTTATAATAATTAACCTAGCATAGCAAAGACATTAGACTATTCGGACGCTAATACCAAATGTCATATTCGTTCCACAGATAATCTATAGCGCCAACTGTCCGCGTCAGTTGTATGACGTTGAGGGACGTCACGGGCGCTAATCGAGATTGTACGACGATAGCCGACTGTCATGGCTCGTGGGCAATTCTGTGTTAAATTGAAAATTATATTATATTATAATTCTTATTATTTGTATTACGGTGTATGTATGAGGTTTTGTTTCTTTTAATACGTTTTTATTAGCTTTGGTCGTTTGTATGTATATATATGTATCTATTTATTTTTGTAATGGAAATTTTGAATGTGATTTTGATCGAGTTTAAAATGTCGGATTATTTTGAATTTGCATTCTTATCAAGGACCGATGCCAAACCGACCGATGCCTGCTTGTTCCAGTAGGAGTTTTTAGATATCGCCTCTTAGTGGTAAACGTAAAGGTAAACCGTAGTGGTGGCCTCCTAAACTCTTTAACATGTTAAATATCAACTTTTTACCTACCAAGGATTTAAAGAAAAGGAGGTTCCCGTAAAGAGGTAAAAAAGAGATTCCCGTAGAAAATTCCAGAGAGAATCTCTAAGTTCTCCGTTACACTCTCTAACCTACGTATAAAACTTGCCAGGTCCAGCAGTTTCATTTGTGCCTCGTCTGGCAGTCAAATAAATTAACACCTACGCAAGCAAAACTTAGTGGCGACGACTATTCTTAATAGGAATAATAATGGAGAGTGGAATGAAAATAACTAATTATTATAAATTATAAAATTTATATTATATAAAGTATATATAGTTTAAAATCAGCTTCACGCTGTATCCCACACACAGCAGGGTAAGCAGAAAGAGTCTTGTGTTACACTCCATTCCCCACTTTCCGCCGAGTTCTGGAGGCATTGCGTGTTGAGGGGCGGAACTCAACGCCGCAATTTTTTTTATGTATAGTTTACTTTATCAGCGTTTGGCGCTCCGTTCTCCTTGACTGCCCCTAGGGATACAGCGTGAAGTTAAGTTAAATTAACTTATTATAATTTACTTATATTATAACCAAAAAAAATTGACAACCATCCAAACTCTCCATACTGTCCATTAATTAGAGGAGTGAAAAAAATATTTCTCGCGAGATTGGTACCGCCATTTAATTGATACGGCGGAGGAATCCAACTGAAGAAACGGTCGTTAGCTTATCACAATACTGATTTCACACCGCTGGTACATGCACTGGTTACATGCTGTTGACATTTTAAATTGGATGTTTTGTTTGTTTGGTGGGGATTGGTGTGGGTTCGAGTTACGGTTGAGGAGCTTTTCGTGTTTATATGGTATTGTTATAGTTGAAGAATGTGTTGAAGTTGAGCGAAAAGTGGAGAAGAGAGTGTCTTTGCTCTACGTTTCGCTTGTTTTCCCTGGTATAAATGGCGAAAAAATTAGAAATTGTGTAAAATTTTAAAATAGCTTTTTTACCTCCAAGCTGTATCTTGCAGGATAGTCCGAGAGAATTTAGTTAAACTTAATTTCCCACGCATTGTCAAATTTTTGAGTCATTGTGTGTAAATAATTAAAAAAAAATTCGCTGAGTATCAATAGATCATGAGTAATTGTAAATAAAAACTAAATCCTTCGATATATTGTAGGTACTAATAGCGCCAGTTATTTATGATATCGGCTTGCATGCCAATATTATTCTCTTTAATAAGTTCTTTGATTTTCACGATTATAACACAATTTAAATAAAACTATTTTAACCGGATTAATCACGTTTATTTAAAATTATACATTTTTAGAAACCCGACGTTTTGGACACTTTGCAGTAGTATAGTTTCATTTGAAATTATTCTTTTTTTTACTGCTATATTACTTATTTATATATTTTTTAAACGTTTCTTTTTATTATTTTAACGATTTCATAAGTAAATAAGAAAAACTACATATTTATCAATACATACACCTTATTTCTGGCAACCTCTAAAAAAAAAAAATAAAAAACCCAATAACCGCATATAAACCATCTCTTAAAGCCAGAAGTCCCCGTCAGGTCACGCTTTGCAAATAAAAAAAAGTTGCATTAACACAAGTCCTTCCTTACCTTCGTCTGTTTGCTTTATGTTAACGAATATAGACTGATTAGCTTTGTGTGTCTTTTTTTTGAATGGCCCGGTTTTTGTTTTGTTATTATTTTTTTTTTATATTTTGTTACAGATACTTGTAATATGGTGATATATACGAAAATTGTGCGTTTTGAACGTTTTTTTTTTTAAATGATTTTTACTTAACCGCCGTTTGTGGAGGCATTGGGTGAGTGGCGGAATTCAACGCTGCGCTTTGCCAGAGCGTGGAAACGAAAATTTAAAATATCTCATTTTTTGAGAAGGAATCGAACCTACAGCCTGTCTTTTCAAAAAAATATCTAAATTCAACATATTCTTTATTTAAATAGCCTTTTCAAGCACTTTTGAATCTTCGAATGAATATATAAACAAAAAAAAAGCTACCACCGGTTCGGAAGGTAGTTCTGATGTCTTGCACCCTTGCGCCATGACTAGCCCTGAATATCATATATTATAATTATTATTTATTTTTCAGTAGCTGCAGCTTCACGCTCTTTCTCGTATAGCAGGCAGTCAAAGTTAAGCTAACGTTTAAATACTCGCATCGAAAGTAAACAACGCAGTGTCTTAACACTCAAAAATAAAATAAAAGAAATAATAACCATAGGTTCTTTCACAACAAATTAGAACAACGCCTCATCAAGTAAACCTCTAAGTGATGACATTCTATCGAGATGGTACAATATTTTAGAATGCACTGGAGCAAAACGACCGCGAGTGGGTGCCAGCGTCGTATCTAATGTAAAGATCTTTAAACGATACATACCGCTATGTAAAATATATAAATTATTTGTGTTTTATAATATTTCGGTGTTTAGTTCCGCCATTCAATATGAAATGTCTTGGAAATTGGGTTCAGTGTGGAAAACGGAATGTCTTTTGTTTCTTAAAAAAAAAAATTAAAAACGGTAGAAGTGAAGTCAAAACACGAGACATACATATATTTTTATATATATATATATAGAATTTTTTGTAGTATTATGCACGCGTCAATCTCAGGAACTACTGGTTCGAAATGAAAAATGTTTGTATTGCATAGTCCTTAGGTCTTTCTCCATATAGGAACTAACTGAAATAGATGTAGATGTAACTCACAGTACCGACTAACAAAACCACAGATAAAAGCTAGTTAATGATATTAGATAGATTTTTTATTTCTTTAAAATATACAAATATATAACATATAAAAAAAAGTCCGAATTGAAACGGAGTGTTTCAACATTTCTCCCGGGATCCCCCTGCTTAACCTGCTATCTACGGGATTAAGCGTGAATCTACAAAAAAAAATCTTAAAAAATAATTAAAAAAAAAACATTGTGTCCCCGAACTAAGTATCGAACGCGAAATGAAAATAACTTTTGGCGGACTGGCGTGGTTATAAATCAGAACACGGGTGTAGCTCAATTAAAAAGGCCTCTATCTGATATACTTCTGTTCCAGAAGGCGCTTTTTATTTTTCCAAAGATATATCGGGAACCCTTTTTAAATGCTTTTGTCAACTGTTTATTTTTTGGTGTGTGTATCATCGGGTGGCTGAGACGGTTCAGATGTCGTTTTGAATGTTGCGGGTTCATATCTAAGTATTTTTATTAGTGTAAGTGCACGTCGTGGCGCAGGGGCAGAAGCGTGTGACTCTAAACACTATAGGTTTTGGTTTCGGTTCCCACTCAAAGAAATTATATGTTTTATATTTTCAAGTCTTCGGTATGGTGTTGACGCAACGTGCAGCGTTGAGCTTCGCCACTTAACACCAAATACCTCCAGAATTCAGCAAAAAGTGTGGAACGGAGTTTTAATAGAAACGGATTGTCTTAACACTGGGTTCCCAGGTTCCCTTTGTGCAGAAATACTATGTGCAGAAAGCTAAAAGAAATATTATCTCCTCAATTCGTTATAATACAATACTAAGTTAAGTTTATCTATTCAGTATATAAAATGTCTTTAAAAAAGAGAAAAATAAATACCATCAAGTCTTCTATACCGCTCTATGTATGCTCCGGGAACTGTTTCGCATCATTTTATGTGTGAAGAATCGGACGTTACAGACAACTTTACGATTTTTCTAATTATTATTATAACAAAAAAAATCGTAAACTTATAACAGAAAACCGTAAAATAGAAGTAACAATTAAAAATAAACGATATAAAATGAATCGATTAAACTATTTCACTGCAATACGTTTCGGTTTCGGTATTAACTATTCTGAATCAGTTACCAAAACTCACATTATATTATATCGATATATCATATGGTGTTAAAAGTTTATATGGCTATTCTACAATAATCGATTTTCAATCTTATTTTTCAAACAATAAAGTTGAAAACTGATCGTATTAATTATTTTACTAAAGATTCATAAAAATTACACGTTTTGTGGAATTTTCGTATTTATTACCATATAATAAAGGTTAAATTGGCATGTTTCAGTGTTTAAATGTAGGTTATACCGAAATAAGGCTCGTGCGCTCAATCAATTATGATCGTATTCGATTTTTTTGATTGTAATCGATAATTGTGCGCAGCTGTAATTTCTTTTTGGTATATGTCATTGTTCTGAATACTTAGAGAGGAATGGTGAAATATTTTTGGATACGACGAATTAAATTTTGCATTAAATTTATGAGAAAATACTTGTTTTTTTAATACTAAAATTGTATTTTCCATATATTCTTACATGTTATTTTTTTATAATAATTATTGTATAAATTTAATAAGAAACCTAATTTAAGTATGTTACTATATATTTATATATTAGCTTCACGCTGTCCCGTACACAGCAGGGCAAGCAGAGGGAACTTAGTGGAGTGCCTTAGCACTCCATTCCCCACTTCCCACCCAATTTGGGAGGCATTGCGTGTTAACTCGACACCAGAAGAAGAAATGGAAATGTAAATTTTAAAAAATATTTCATTTCCTCGAGCGGGAATCGAACTCACAACCAGTCGCGTTTACATGCACACATTAATGTATTTGCGTCATGCCTCATTTCTTATATCATATTATTATAATTATAATACAATAAGAAATTTATTCAAATATATTATTATTTCTATATATTTACAACTTAATCTCTCCAATATATTGTTTTTCCAAATAACAATAATAAAACTATGCAAAATTTTACAATAAACATGTCTAACAACTTTAAAATAGTGCTTATGCTGACCAAACGCGAAGCAGCCCCTCGGGTCTTTACCCCATAAACAACCGGGATATGGAGATGTCGAATACCATAATGAAGTGTCAAAACACTCTCATTGATTGCTCGAGTACTAAATCCTTACCTTTAGGGTTGTTTAAATCATCCAAGCTGATTTTATGAAGTTGCTAGAACAAGGATTACATAGTCTGTGCTTTGACAGCTTTGAAGTATTCGTAATCTGTGGTCAGTTTTGTATTCGTGATGTTTTTTTTTTCGATGGTTTGATTTTGTAGAATATAATGCGGCGTTAAGTTTCGCTGTTCAACAAGCAAATGTCGATATATACTCATCGATTGATCGAGTGGTAAATCTTGTATATTTAGGGTCAGTTATATCAACGATGTTGCTTTAATGAAGTTGCTTAGAACATAGAATAGGTACTCTGTTGATGTTTTTTTTTACATTTTTTTTCTATATAAATAAAATTTAATTAAATATCTACTACTATACTTAGAATAAATGAACCTTTCGTAATTTTATTTATTTTTGCTCTTAAAAATTGTTGTATTTAGTAGAAAATATTTAGTTATTTCATACGTAAACGTGTTGTTCTTGTGTAAATCCCGATACTGTAAGAAGTCTGGGATAGGTAAATAGTAGTATTGCTTAACAACTACCTCTATCTTTCATAGAAAACTACATTAAAATCGGTTCAGTTTTTCCGCTAATAAGTTCAGACAGATAGAAAGACGCCTTTACAAAAAAATTTTTTTCTTAGTGTTCTAGTATCGCGTACCATAGTTATACTCTTGATAAAATACAATAATTTTTAAAATCACAGACAGACATTTCAATTCTCTTTTACATATCACTTTATATTCTCTTCATCACCTTACACCAAGTAAAAAAAAATAAATAATACGCATTTAAATCCAAAAACGTAATAAAGCATCCATTTTTAAGATATATTTAAAAATTTCGCCACCTGTTTTTAATTTCTGACATTCGTATTTCGAAATACCATCTTGAAATGTCGTTCGGTGTCAGCTGTCTCAGTTTTATCAATATTTTTTATATATTTGTACGATTACACGACAATTTAAAGAAGTAGTTTGGAAATACTGGTTCGATGGTTGTGGGTTTTTTATTTGTTCGGGAAAATACTTATAGTAGGCGGAATTAAATATTTTCATTTCATTGCTCTGGTAACAAGATAAAACGCGGCGTTGAGTTCCGCCATTCATATGAAACAGGCAATGTTTAGAAAATTGGGCAAAAAGTACGAGAACGAATTGTCAGAACAGTAGGTTCCTTATCTCTACCCTGCTACAAACGGGATACAGCGTGAAAATAAAAAAAATACATCTTAAAACATCGTTTGTTAATTTTAAGAAATTTAATCACTCAACATTTTATTTCTGTAAAATCAGCGATACCAGGATTAGCAGCCAAAGCATAACTCCTTAGTAGACCAGGGGGCTGTAGCGAAATATATAAATAATAAATTTTTTAACGATCTAACACGCAAAGTATGAAAAAATTAAAAACGGCAAACTCTATATAAATTTTTCTGTAATAATCTTCGGAGAAATCGTAGAAATTGATATTAAAATTAAACCAATATGTTCATCTGTAAATTAATATTAACTCTTGGACTATTTTATAAATAGTTTAAATTTGAACCAAATAAACCTTATATTGTACTCAATAAAGACATTTTTTTATTAACAGTTAGTCGTTATAAGCAATTCTAAGACTAATTTAGACATTTATACATGAGATTTTTTATATTAGAAGGAATTATTCATATATCCATATCTACACATGTATGGGCAATACAAAAAAAGTATTAAATAAATATTTTTCACGCTTAAAGTGAAGTGTAAATGTATTAAGAAAATATTTACTACAGTTATCTTAGTTGAAGCTGTCGTCGTGGTACAGTGGATCCACGTGTCTTTAAACGCGACGGTTGTGGGTTCAATTCCCACTTGAAGAAGTGAATTGTTTGTATTTATTCGACCTAGTAATAAGATAAATAAACTTAGGCGGAAAATTTTAGCACTAGGTTGTTTAAAAAAAATGTTAGTTCAGTTATAAATAAAACTAAATAAAAACGAAAATGATTTTGACAAGAAATAATAAAAAAACTTTTATATTCTGCAGAAATCAATCTTTTTAGTATCTATAGATAGTAAATTTTTTGTCTGTTCTTGGATTTTTAAGTCGTCTCGTTAGACGTATCACGAACAGTTTTTATACAGCTATTCTGAGGAACTTGTCACATCTCAGATTCGTTCTAATTTTTCAAATACGACATATTTCTAAGTTAATTTATACTTGTAAGTAAATACATTTAGATATCTGACTGACAGTAAATGTGATGGTTGTGAGTTGGATCCAATTCAGGGGACCTATCATATGTCTGTTTTTACAAGACAAATCGCGGCGTTAAGTTCCGCCTTTCATCACGCAATACCTTAAAATTCAATGGAAAGCGTAGAACGGAGTGTCTTAGCACTAGGTTATTTTCCTAACACGCTGTGTTAGAAAGATCGTGAAGCTATTAATATTCTGTATCAAAGTATATAAGAAAATTTTTATGTTTTGAATAAGTTTCGCGCTTCGGTAGTTTTATATTTCCAATTATCTCACTTTTACAATTGACTTTTATGTATGTATTTTACGTTACAATTTAGAAAGTTTGTGAACATATTCAGGTTTCTATCATAAAAATTTTATGAGTATGCTCTAATAAGTCATTCAAGATTTTTTTTATTTTTAGTTTCACGCTGTATCCTGCACATAGCACGGGTAGGTAGAGGGATCCAGGGAACTTGTGTTATAACACTCTGTTTCCATTAAGACACTCCCGTTCCCCAGTTTTCGCCAAATCCCAAGGCTCTATGTGTTGAGTGAAGAAACTCAACGCCGTGCTTGTCTTGTTACCACAGCGAGAAAGTGAAAATATTAAATGTTTATTTATTTATTTATTTATATATACTTTATTGCACAAATTACAAAAAAGAAAAATGTCCAAAAGGCGGGCTTAACGCTAAATAGCATTCTTTACCAGCCAATATTAAATGTTTCATTTCTCCTAGTGGAAATAGAACCTACAACCGTTACACACTTATACTACTACGCCATGAGGATTTAAAGATTATTTAACTATTGCATTTTACGACAGGATTAACAGTCCGGAAACTTTTTTATTTAAACAGGGATCCTTAGAATGATTGAATTGGTTGAAAATGGATCTCGACTGTTCTAATCTTTTTATTTTTGACAAAATTGTAAACTATTTTGGTTTTGTTTGCCATGACATTAGACAATAATACAAAAAAAAATGTTTATATTAT
Source organism: Heliconius erato demophoon (assembly GCA_018249695.1). Taxonomy (NCBI): domain Eukaryota; kingdom Metazoa; phylum Arthropoda; class Insecta; order Lepidoptera; family Nymphalidae; genus Heliconius; species Heliconius erato. The sequence goes on along the minus strand of DWQW01004355.1, from coordinate 144 downwards.
TTAACATAAACATTTATTTGAGGCCAGTCGTGGCGCAGCGGCACGAGGTGTGACTGCAAAACCGACTGGTTGTGGGTTCGATCCCCACTCGAGGAGATGAAATATTTACTTAAATTTATATTTCCATTTCTTCGCTCTGGTGTC
>DWQW01004354.1:0-20043 GCA_018249695.1 Heliconius erato demophoon | reverse complement strand
GTCCTTAAATTTAAAAAGAGTGCTCCGGACTGTCTTTTTTTTTTTTTTCGACTGGACTTAATGCTGTTGACCTGGAATGGTCTTGACAGCGTCACCGGGCTGGGAGGGGCGAGTGTAGCTCGCCCCTGAAGGAACCCCCGACTGTCACAATTCCACTGCTTTTATAGTTATTTTCCACCTAAATCTACCCTCTTTTACACGAGTACGCTAACAAAAGTAAACGTGACAGGTTGTGGGTTCCTACTCGAGGAAGTGAAATATTTATTATTTTCATTTTTTTGCGCGGCGTTGAGCTCCGCTACTCGACACGCTATGCCTACCCTGTGTGCGAAATACAGCGTGACCAAAAAAAAAATATATATTCTCTTTTAAATTTGTGCTGTTTTTCACAATATTGCCTAGACAAATAAAACATCTTACAATATTAAGTGTCTTTACATAGTTTCACACCCAGTTCGTATAAGTTACCTAACACCAGATGAAACATAAACACGCCCCCGAAACCAATTTGAACCCACACACCCACACATATTTGCGTTTATTAACTTCGTGACAAATGTATATAGTGTGCTTTATTATATTACTAGTTATTACTCGCGGCATCGCTCGCGTAGACGTCCTTACAAAAATATTGAATTCAATACTTCGTGACAGGTTTAAAAATATCTTGTCATGTACTATTTGCTTAAACAAAATTAATTTTTGGACAACAATTAAATATTGAGGCCAGTCATAGGGCAGGGGCGTAAAAATGTGATAGATTGTGGGTTCGATTCCCACTCGAGGAAATGAAATATTTGATAATTTCATTTCCTCGCTTTAGTAACGAGACAAAGCCTCGAAGAGTTTAAACGTTCCTTATTTATCGCCGATAGTCTATCAAAATTTCGGCGATAAATAAGGAACGGAAGCGTCTTGATGGGTCCGGTGTCTGTATACTAAGTTCCCAGATTCCCTCTGCCTACCCTGCTGCGTACGGGATACAGCGTGAATCTAAAAAAAAATACAGACAACAATACAATCATAAACTTTTAAAATCTTTTGGAGTTTTACAAGAATTGAGGTATATTCTTTTTTACACCTTTAAATGTTAAGAAGTGAAGGTCACACAGACGGTGATAAAATATAAGATAAGCTCACTTACCGCCACATATGGATGGTATCGAGGACTCGAAGTAAGCTTGATACGGGATTTTGTAAATTTTTCAATTGTATTCACTATTCTAAAGGTAATTAAGGTCAATGTAACGTCAAGGCGATTTAATTCTAAATATCGAAATTTCTGTGCAAAAATTCTTTTAAAGTATGTAATAAAAATATAATATCTTTGAATATCCTTAATTTTTTAAATAATCTAAATATATATACTTGTATAATATTAAATAATAAGATTTTTTCTGCCTACTTTGCTGGGTACAGCATGAAGCCGATTTGATTTGATTTAATAAAAATTTTATGAAATAATATCTATTATATCCCCACACACCGCACACTGCAAGGTAGGCAGAGGAAACCCAGTGTTAAGACACTCCGTTCCCCACTTTCTGCCGAATTCGGGAGGCATTGCGTGTTGAGTGGCAGAATATTTCATCTCCTCGAGTGGGGATCGAACCCACAACCAGTCGATGTTACAATCACACTTTGTGCCACTGCGCCACGACTGGCCTCTTAATATATTAAATATTTAATTCCTCCAAGTTGAAACCGAATCCACAACCATCGCGTTAGCAGTCGCACAATCGTGCCTCTACACTACAAAGACCTCCTTATTATATTTTAATGTTTATCACGATTTCTATTACGATTATGCTATTAAATAGTCATTCAGAGAATATGCGTCTAACGCCTCCGCTGGAAAATCTATGACGAGGCATAGTGTGGGAGCTTTAAATGTTATTAAATGGAATCTAAAGTTTAGTGTCAACACTATGCACCGCCCACGGTTTCACACATTTTTTAAAGCCCACGCAATTGACTAGAATAAAATGTAGTTTACGTAATCTAAGAGTTAACATTAGACTTACTTTATGACCTTTCGTATAATCATAATATATTTTTTTGTATCGAACAAGAAAATAATAAAAAAATATATTAAGCTTATCCGAATTACATGATCTTTTTTTAAAGGGAAACTTTGGTCCATGTCAATTTAAATTCTCTCACAAATATCATATCTACTAATAAGTAAAATCTATTTTCCTAAAGTAGTAGCATGTTGACTTTTAATTTTTATAGATACTATACTAGAGACTCCAGCCAAAACAAGTTTAGGCAGTGAAATCAATAAATCAAAGTAATGTCAACTACGTTGATACATGTTAGATAATTAGATACTTTAATATTAGGCTACGCAGGCGCAGGGGTACAAGCGTGTGACTGTTAACGAGACGGTTGTGGGTCCGATTTCCACTCGAGGAAATGAAATTTTCAATATTTTCTTTATCTGAACGAGGCAAAGCAATTTTGTCTAAAAGTAAGTGGAAAGTGGGGAACGTCTTAACACTAGTTTCCTTTTTGTGCGAGATTAAGAGAGAGAGAGAGAGAGTTTCCTTTATTTCCTCTTCTGAAATCTACTCAACGCAACATACCGACAAACCCAACCAAAGACTTAATTCTTTAGTTAACCAATACAAGTAATAAATAGAACGAAGCACAGCCGTTAGTCACGACATTCAATTGCCACGCTTATTCCGATTTCTCTAATCAAATTAACATAAATAATAAATATAAATTAGTTTAGGTTGTAATACAATGTCAATCATAATAAATTAAAAAGCTGACACTCTAAACTATGACATATTAAAAATGTGTATAATATAATGTATGTAATAATATAATATATCAAAAATGGCCTGTTTCAGATTTTTACTCGCTTTTAATATTTCTTTTGCAGCTCCACGCTCTTTCCCGCATAATGCAGAGTAAGAGAACACTCTGCATTATGCGGGAAAACAGAACTCATTCAACGGAATAGGTAGAAAGGGAACGCCCTTTCTACCTATTTTTGAAATATTACATGTAGAATGGCGGACCTGGACTTTCTAGCTGAATATAGAAATTATATAATTCACTAATCCCAGTGGAAATCGAACCCACAATTATATTGTTTATAGTCAAACTCCAGCCTGCTATATGCAGGATACTTCAAGCTGTATCCCGCATATAACTAAATATTTTCTTCGGGTAATATATGTTGAGTGGCAGAGCTTAACGCCGCGTTTTGCCTTCTTACCAGAGCGAAGAAATGAAAATATTAGTAAATAACTCGTTCCCCCGAGTGGGAATCGAACACACAATCGTCGCGTTTGCAATCACACGCCACTGCGCCACGCCGGCCTTCAGCTTTTAAACTAGAAATCGTACATCTATTCATCCATACATCGTAGGCATCTAAAAATTTTACTACAGTGCAGGAAGTAATAATATTATTTCATAGTAAAGATTGAGAACATACGAGATCGATGCAGAACTTTTGATGCCGTCGCGGCGCAGGCGCACAAGGGCGTGACTGTAACGCGACGGTTGTGGGTTCGATCTCCACGCTGGGATTTTGGGAATGATTTTTTTTAAATATTTTAATTTCTTCGCTTTGGCACCAAGGCAAAAGCCGGGGGCTGAGATCCGCCACTCAACACGCAATGCCTCGAAAAAATCAGCGGAAAATGGGAACAGAGTGTCTTAACACTAGGTTCTCTATGCCTACCCTGCTATATGTGGGATAAAACGTGAAGTTGACTTTATTTAAAATTTAATTGACGTCTCCGAGTGCAGCTGCTATTTTTAAAACTGCTCCAAGAGTATAAATATAAAATGTATTCAGATACCAAACACATATCAGTACTCCTTCCCTCATATAAAGCTTTTGTCCTTTACGATATAATAAGGTATTGCATCAGGCCAGCTGGTCGCCACCTGGCTCCATCGCTCTCATTGACAGACATAAATGACTGCAACAGCTGCCTCCAATTTGAGATGTAGAGTCGAGGCCCCTTGGAATGGTTTTTAATGATTTACTTTAATTAAAATAAAATTATATTAAAAATGTATTAAGAAAACATGTTATATTCTAACATTTTAAATATGTAAAAAGATAAAGAATGAAGCCTTAGATAGATAGATCCTTGAGTGGCGTTGAGTGTCACCACTCAATACGTAACGCCTTGAAAATTTGATTGAAAGTAGAGAATAGAGTGTCTTAACACTGGGCTGGTGTCTTAACAGTGGCCTGGCTTATTGCGAGATACAGTGTGAAGTTAAAAAATAGATGTTTTTTACAAAAAAATAGTAAATGGAAAGCGTGGTGAAACAAGTAAATATATAAGGCTGATATTATGGACGACGATCAAAAAATTATGATATAAAATTTCTAGTTTACCTTGCATTTTAGTTACGCAGAATTCATATATTACCTTGTGCGATATTGATATGAATTATTTAAATAAATGTACCGAATATAAAATTAAATCTATGAATGTTATTCTTATTAAATAAATAAGCCTTATGTGGAAACGGTCTGTTTGTTTCTCTAATCACAGTCCACAGTATATTATTTCGTTTTTGAAAGCTGATATAGCTATCGAATAACGGTAGCCGTAATATAAAGGACTATACTATTTCTTGTCTACTATCGAGCCTTATGATACTACCGTAGTTACAGTCACAGTTTATAATTCCCAAACGAAATGAAATAAAAATAAAATAAATAAATCAGCTTCACGCTGTATCATTTAATATAATGTTAAGGTACTCAGTTCCCCACTTTCCGACGAATTTTGGAGGCATTGCGTGGCGGAACTCAACGCCGCGCTTTGCCCCGACACCAGAGCGAAGACATGAAAATATAAATTTATATAAATATTTCATCTCTTCGAGTGGGGATCGAACCCACAACCAGTCGATTTTGTAGACACACTTTGTGCTCCTGCGCCACGACTGGCCTCAATATTATATAATATACTGTTCCTAATCAATTATATTCAAAGTTAATAGTAAATTATTATTATTAAATTAAAAAAATTAATAAGGACCATATTTATATTTGAAATTAGTATGGAAAAAATCAACCCCCTTAAAAGACAGCATTGTAAATATTTTCTGTTATTTACATAAGTGCTTTACCACAGGCGATATTCTTGGTTTCACACAAATCCGTAATCACTGAATTACGAATGGACAGTTCCGAGACTGCTTCCTCATGTATAAAGTTGTTCAAGAAATCAATGTCACACTGCTATATAATAAAAATCACGTATATTAAACTTATTTATACATTATATAAAAAAGATTCTACGTAGTGTGAAATTGAGAAACACAATTCAAAATGAGTAAAAATTGATAAATGGAGAACCGTCTCATAAGCTGTTCTGTACATCTCTATATATGTATAGTAAAACTGTGAAGAAATTTATGAAAATGTATGAAACCTAAAACAATATTTTTTAACATTTTTAAAGTGTTATTCCACCGCTCCACGTTTTCTAAGTAAGTACCTAAGACAATAATGTTTATTTCTCTCTATGTTTGTCAGTTTGTCTGTGAGTCTGTTTGTACATGGTGATATCTTTAATCGATTTAAATATAGATTTTACTGATGTATTTACATTTAGTGTTTGTTTTATTCCATTCATAAATAAAAAAATTGCGCCAATATAGAGAAATGCATGTGATAATATTGCTACAAAATAAATGTTGTATTGAATTGTGTGAAACTTTACCTATCAATGTATGAATATTGTCTTTAAAATGATAATTAAATTCATATAATTAAAAAAACGCTAAATTTCGTAAAATATACAAAATATGATTTAGTTCAAAATCTATTTTGGCATAAATCACTAACTAAAATTCAATAACACAACAAAACTACAAAGTCAAGGCTTAAAATTTCTTTATTCTAAAACACAAATAAAATAAGTACCCTAAGTATTGACAACTTGTCTCCATCTCAAGTGAGTCCTTGGTATTTGAAAATATCGAAGTAATTTAAGCTTTTAACTTTATTGAAATGTCAAGTGTCCACAGGTTTCCATGTGGGCTTGCTCACGGAAGTCAGTAAGAAATAATGTACTGGTTATATGTATTGCAACATTTCTTAGTCAGTCAAGGTTGATATCTTTTATGTTGGTACTAACCTGATAATATAATTGGATCACTGAATGAACTAATTCTAGAATATATTATTTATTATATAGCGGAAAAATCGTTTTTTGAGGACAAATAAATCGGTCAAGTGCGAGTGCATAATGTTTACATAATGTTTACAGTTATTTCAATTTTAAAATAGCAGTTAGCCTTCACTATAGGAATAAGAACTTGTCAATGAATAAAATTTTATTAATTAATTCTATAAAATCATAAATTATTCAATGATTTTTTGCGTTTTGATTTAATTTTTATATAATAAAAGTGTTAAATTATTTTAATATTAGGTAGTAGTGGAAAGTTTGCTACTATTATGCAAGATTTAAATATTACTTGTTAAACTGACATTAACTCGCTAATTGCTATATAGAGAAAATTAAATCACTTTTATGAGATGGCGTAAACAACTCACGCCTACCATAAATTGTGTCTCTTTATATCTTATGGGGTTTTAATCTAACACCACCGAAAGCCCAACGCCACTCTTTATTTTATACGAAGTGAAAGACGAGGAAATATTTAACTTTTCGGTAACTTTTAAGTATAATTATCGCTTATACTTCCTGACTACCCTATGATAAGTTCGATTGCGATTTAATAGAGATGTCAATTCGATAAACAGTAGTCTTTTTAGGGCTCTCTATCTCAAAAGACAAAATGGAACCCTTATATGGTGACTTTTTGTTTATCTATTCGTCTGTCAAGACTATTTATTTCTAAATTGCGTGAAGGTATTTGCTGAAATTAATATCAAATATCCGGATCCTCCTGTCCTTGGACCACAGTCAAAATCGAGCTTCTTTATCAACACAAACAAAAGATACGAGCATTGATACACCGCGTAATCAAAACCTAAAGAATATTTAGTGGACCTACAGTTATGAAATCTGGCAAAAAGTAACTTACAGTGCAAAACAACAAATAAAGAACAAAACCCGTTTCGTACTAAATGAAGTAAAGTTAAGGTTGGTATTTTATATATTATACTTCCTGTTGACGTACAATCCAAATTCATACGGAACCTTTAGTGGTTTAGTCCGCAAGTGGCTACTGTTACAGTAGTTAGAGGTACTCTATTATACATTCATAATGAAACAGAATGCAGTTAAGTGCAAATAACAGGTTATTAGTTATTAACAGTTTACATAAATTTAAATGTATATTGAGAGGTAAAGAAATCTAGTAGTATATTTTTTAATAAAATATTAAAAACTTGTTTTAATTACCCTTACCATTTACACTGATTTTGCACTCCGTCCTTTCTTCATCTCTTTCAAAAATTAGAACCTTTGTCTTATTCACAATCTCTATTAAATTTTTGTTTAATGTTTAGACGCTCGGCGAATTCAAACGCATATTTGCAAACCACTTTAGGTGCCTTTGTACGTACGAACTATCTACAATAAAATAAAAAATAATCATTAACCTTAAATATGAAATAATACATTTGAAAAACGTGATATTAGAGATCTCTTAAATAAATATATTGCGCTTTTACCTGTCACATTATTCTTAAAAACTAAAATATATTCTAAAATAGGCCTTTTTTCAATCTTTATAAATTATGTAACCCAAAGTTTTAATATAAATCCTAGTTTGTTATAAAATTATAAGTACTTAGCCCAACAACCTGAATCTGATGTAATCAACAAATCAAAAAACTACCGTTGATGAGTAATAAAGGTTGGAGAGAGAGAAGTAAGACGTCAGATGTTTGAGTTATTTGTCTCACGTTATTTAAAATATCAACGAACTTCTTATATGGATCTGATCACCAATTCTAAATAAATGCATACGGCGCCAAAGACCAGGGCTCCGTTCCACGCGCGGGCCCCGGGTGGCCTGTATACCATTATATTTGTTACTTTTACTTTTCAACTGGGCTCCAAATTTTTTGAATGTGCTTAGTAGCCTCCCCATATTCTAAGACGGTACTGTGTTCATAACAGAATAAATACATAATTAATTATGATAAAAAAATCAGCTTCATGCTGTATCCCGCACGCAGCAGGATAGGTAGAGAAAGCCTAGTGTTAAGACACTCCGTCCCCCACTTTCCGCCGAGTTCTGGAGGCATTGCGTGTTGAGTGGCGGAACTCAACGCCGCGCTTTGCCTCGACACCCGAGCGAGGAAATGAAAATATAAATGTAAATAAATATTTCATTTTCTCGAGTGGACTCACTTATCTGGTAATTTTACAGTCAGACTTCGTTCCCCTGAGCCACGACTGGCCTTATTATTATGATTTATCTTCCTAATTTATTAGCTTTTTATTATTCATAGTTATTTAAAAACAATCAACGTTAATGGGAACGGGGTGTCTTAACACTAGGTTCCCAGGTTCCCCCTGCTTGTGGGGGATACAGTTTGAAACAAAAAAAAAACTATTTAAATTAAGATCAAACTTGTATGCCGTTGCAAATGCTATTTTCGTAATTTTTCGAAAGCTGCATTACACTTTCAAATAAGTATATATAATTTTTTTTCGGAGGTCAATCCAGTAACTTAGGATGTGATAAAATTTTAATAACGATTTACAAATTTCACACGGATACTTTATTGAAATAACATTATGTTCATTTTATAAAATAATATTTATTAATAATTGCCTTGCTGTTTTACGAATGTTTCTTACTTTCGAAATTGTTACACGTTTAATGATATTTTTAACACTTGGATAATACTGTTAAGGAAAATAATGAAAGCTTTGTTTTGTTTTTAGTTATCTAAACTCTCGTAGGATAAGCCGGCGTTGAACTCTGCCACTCAACACGCAATGCCTCCATAATTCGGCAGAAAGTGGGAAACGGAGGGTCTTAACACTAGGTTCCCTCTGCCTACCCTGCCGTGTGCGGGATACAGCGTGAAGCTGATTTATTTGATTTTATTCATTTAAACTCTCGTGTTTTTGCTGGTGGAATATTTTGTGAAAAATTACTACGGCCATGCTGTCGATATTTTGACGTAGTTAAAAGTTTCGATTAATTTAATATAATAGTTTAGTTTAGATTTACCCATTACCTATTGCAGATTTGATACCCACTCCTGGGGCTATTGCAAGAAACAGAATCCTTATAGTATAAAATGAAAATAAGCTAGAAAACAATGAATTATTAGGAATTAAATAAAATAGTGAGATGTTAAAGACGTAATCTGTGGCGTGACTGTAAACCTGACCGGAGTTTCCTAACTTACCGATTTTCACTCGGGGAAACGAATTATTGTATACTAATGGGCGCAGCGTTGAGTTCCGCCATTCAACACGTAATGCTTCGAAAATTCAACGAAAAGTAGAGAACGAAGTGTCTTAGCATTACGTTCCAATGCCTACACTTCTATACGCGGGATACAGCGTGAAACTGAAAAAAAAAATAATAGAAACTGAATCTATTTTCATGCTTGTTTTACACAAAGCTAGTTCTACATAACAATATCGTGATAATCTAGCCGTTTGACATACAGTTAGCCTTTGCCCTATCTATCCACAACCGCCTGAGGGTCTGTCTTTGTGCTTTAAAGGCTTAAAAAACTGTAACACGTTCAACCGGGCAAGTACTGAGTAGAAAGTGAAACTTTGAGAGCCAGCTATATATAAAAATTGTAGCGGCGCGGGCGCACAGTTCAGTTGAGGCGAGCGCGCCTGTCCACTAGTTGTGAGGTTCCCGGGGCACCATGGTCAGTGATCTTTATTATACGGATTATTTATATTTATTTTGTGTTAAATAGTTTAATTTGTAAGTGATTCTTTTTTTGTATAAAATAGTTTTTGGGGGTTAAAGGGTGTTTTTCTCTATATATATTGATTAATTGATTGGGTCTCGATTTTTCTTATTTCAATTTTATTATTTATTTATTTACAATATTAATTTAATTTTTATATTTTTATTAACTTCTATATTATTTTAAACGTTTATAGTATATCGTATTAAAACAGCTTATGATCGTTTAAGCATTATTAATAATTTCTCGGTTGAATGGCGTTTGTTAATAGATTAACATTTATTTGCTAATTTAACCGATTTGCGTAAATATATAGAGCAGAAACGAATTATTTCGGAAGGACAATGTGTAATTTTTCACAATAATTCAAACAATGTAATGTCGGCCAAATCGTGTAATTAAAAATATTCTTTGTAATCATGTTTGGAATTTTTTTACAATTAGGTTCTTACAATAAAATTTTCCCACGGCTTACAAGCTGTTCTTCAAAATTATTTCAAAATTTTATGTACACTTTGATGAAATATGAAATTTTATCAGTTTTTACTTAGTATTTATTTATTTTCACGTTAAAAACGGTGAAAAATAGAAATCTAAATTGCTTGCATTGAAAATCTTGAGGCCAGTCGTGGCGCAGCGGCACGAAGTGTGATTGTAAAACCGACTGGTTGTGGGTTCGATCCCCACTCGAGGAGATGAAATATTTACTTAAATTTATATTTCCATTTCTTTGCTCTGGTGTCGAGGCTAAGCGCGGTTTTGAGTTCTGCCAGTCAACACGCAATGCCTCCAGAATTCGGCAGAAAGTGGGGAACGGAGTGTCTTGACACTAAGTACCCTCTGCCTACCCTGCTGTGTGCGGGATATAGCGTGAAGTTAAAAATCTTAACAAAATAATTTCTCGAGCAATAGATATTTTTTCTCGAACGAACCCTTGTATTTCACAACAGCCTTGGCCGGCGCTGTAATGCATAAACTCAACAACTCCTATCTAATTGAACCGAGGCTATATTTACGACAGTGACATTTTTGTTCACAATTTATTGATTTGTCCACTTGAATTCAAGGGAAATAAGAATAATTGTTAGCCATATATAGTAGATCAGCTATCAGTTTCACGCTGTATCCCGCACACAGCATGGTAGGCAGAGGGAAACTAGTGTTAAGACACTCCGTTCCTCACTACTATGCTTATTTTTTATCTATAATATTGATTGATGTATAAATAATAATTTTATTAATTTAATTCAATAATAATTTTACTATAGTTCATTTAATATTTTAAGAGATTGTTTAATAAAAATAATCTTTATATTAAAAAACATTTCTTTCACTTTCTACGAAATTGGCATATCATTATATGAAAATAAACAGTTATATAGAAAAAAGAAAATATATAAACGTTACAAATTATTTCAAATCGTTTCCGAGATGCTATTTTCTTTATGAACAGCTTATAATAAAGAAAATAATGGGTAAAAGTGTAAAATTCATGAAAATGTAATAGCTAATATTCCTATGCATAATATGCTTTAGCTAAATAGAGATAGATACTAAAAATAGATATCAAAATTATTATATCTTCACTCTTCACATTGTTTCGTGGTAAGAAGAGATGAAGAGAGTATCTAGTAGAGAACTCTCGACTGAGATCGTAAATCAGTAAGGTTGTGGATAAAATCTTACTCGAGGGAATTAATTATTTTTATTTCTTTGCTTTGATAACACGACATAGTGCGCTGTTGATTTATGCTAATGAACACGCAATGTCTCTCTTCCACGCAAATTGACCGGAAAGTGGGGAACTTAGTGTCTTAAATCTAGGCTTCCTTTGTCTATCTATTATAAAAATCTAGAAAAATAAAATGTGCACTTTATTTTTATCCACTGAAAATGACAATTCTATTATCACCTTTTTTCAGTTTTTCCAATTATCACTTTTAATTTAATTTTGTTTTTTTCCGTTACATAAAGTAGGTTTAGAATTAGACATAAATATCTCTAAGCGTTTAATTCTTAAAAGAGTCTAGGTTTTTGTATAGCCCTTTTCTACATATTTAATTTAATAACTATTAACTTATTACCTATTACAATTGTACTATTTTACAATGTTTTATTCAATCAAAAATTTTAAAAACCCTTCGTAAGTATTATACATACAAATCAACCGGCACGTGGCACAAATCGAGCAAGTAAAAGTGATTTCGTGGCCTTGATTCTGTCTCTGACAACGGAAATGTTACTCTTGTTGTCAGTTAAAAGACAATTGGTCACTGCCCACTGGCATTGGCGCCTTTCACTCACACGGAACCTTCGAAGGTTAACGGGATTGGGCTTACTAAATTATATGCAAAATCTCAATTTATGTACGTGAGCTATAATTTAATGAAAGATAAATATAAGTTTCGCTTTTAAATAAAATGAGTTAATTATATTGAATTAATCTAGATGTTATCGTGAGGAATATATTTATTTAAATAGTATTGTTGTACACAAAAATCGGCGTTTAGTTGCGTTGAGTTCCACCAGCCAGATGGAAATTCGTGAAAAATGGTAAAAAAACATTAGATATTACGCTTTAAAACGGAAAATATAATCACATAAAAAATGCTAATAGTAAATTACGTAATAATAATATAAATAAGTAATTATAATTTATAAATATTTATCTGTAATCGAGTTATTATATATAAAAGATATTCATCATAGCCAATATATTTCTTTGATTGAGCGTTTTTTTCCAGCAAATTCGCAACGCTCCATATCCGCTTTGAATTTAAATTGTATCGCGTTGCCAAATTTTACCATCCGGTGCTTTTTACTTTCTAAAAAAAACAAGTACGCCTATCGTAAACGATCTCGGCTACAGCTAACTGCTTCAATCGCCGCTTACATTACGTAAAATAAATTAACTTTAATTGGATATAATGGTACAATTACGTACGTTGTGAAGTGTTGACGTTTTTGTTATTATGCAATATTTATTTATTTATATAAATTATAAAATTATTATTTTTTTACACTTTTGTTAGAACAAAACGTCTGATAGTAAATAATATGCTTATTTCAAATGAACTTCAACTTATTTAATAACAGTATAAAATTAAGTATAAAATTTCAACGTATTTAACAACAATACCTACAACACACTAACTTTTTCATTTATATAATAAAAGCCATTAATCATGATTGGACATGGTCAGGCCTTATGTAAAAACATCTATTTATTTTCAATCTCGCTATTAAATCGATTTGTATAACGTTAAGTAATAGGCCGCAGATGTGAAAGGGCTGAGTGTTTATATCAGTCGATATCAACACGTGTCGGAAATTCTTGCTATCGGTGATGTAAAACAGATTTGTTAGTTTCAAACGATTAACATACAATTTTACTATGTGTTCTTGATGTTAGCCACTACAGTACTAGCTATAAATTTAATGTAAACTATTGAATATATATCCGGCTCGAAGGACCAATCGCATATTTTTAGATTTTATATTACATTATAGCGGCGTTGAGTTCTGCCACTCAAAATGCAATGCCTCCAGAATTCGGCAGAAAGTGAGTAAAGGAGTATCTCAACACTAGGTTCCCTCTGCCTACCCTGCTGTGTGCGGGATACAGCGTGAAGCTGATTGATTTATTTATTTTATTTATTACATTATAGTGCAAATTATTCATTAGGTAAATATTACTTCGGTGTTAGTGCAATTAAATATTCACTTACACGGACAACGTAACCGGAAAGTGAAACTTTACGACGTTACCACATTTGCAAAAGCAACAACGGTAACGGTTCACGAATTTTCTAAATTATAAAAACAAATATAAAATTGAATGGTTTGAAATTTAAGTATTCACGAGACAGAATGTATACAACAATAGTGTCTGTCCGTGTGAGCAAGCTCCAATTACTCGGGTTGCGCAAGCGCAGCGGCCCGTGACCGGCCTTACTACATCTCGTTACTTGTACGGTGTACTGACATACTTCGATCACTCTCGGCTCTCTGCATTTACGTTTATGACATGATAAGACACGTTTTAAAGCCCATAAGATTATAACCTCGGTTTATAGTACGTGAGTTTCATAGCAATATTATACGTGATCTCGATATAACAAAGAAATTAAATTAAAGATTTTTTGATACATTTTATTTTTCTTACTTGAGTTTGTTTTTACTGAAAAAGTATATTAACTGTATTTTTTGTTTACAGCATCTAATAATACTGGGAGCATGCCTTACTCTGGTGTATGCGATGCCCTCCTACATAGCTGTTCCGGCGGATCAAATAGCTTTTGTGGATCTCACAGCATTACGAGCTCGAAGAGTTCCAAGACAAACTCTGGCCCCACCTCCACCCCAGCTACCAGAATCGTTGTATGAAGATAATTACCAACCGATTCCATTACTAAACTACCATCAGGGAAGTAAGTAGAAAAAATATTTTATTTAATGCTTAATTAAAATTTTCTGTTAGGACGTAATATTAATGGGTGTGATAATGCTTAGTTAGAAATTATTATATAATAATGCAATGAAATTGATTATAATCAACAAGCAAAATATGCGTCCAATATCTACATGATTGATCCAACGTTCATACATTTCATACGAAAGCAACGCTAAGTAATAGATAATAACTTTTAAACGTGACATAGCAACAAATACTCCACACCACAAAATGCTGCGATAATTTCAAAATTGAAAGTGAAATCACGAAAGGGTAAGTGGTGTTGAAGGTCAGTCGTGACTAAATGTAACGGTTTTAAGTATTAAGCACCGTAGAATATCAGCTTAACAAATGTCAAAGAAAGCGGGATAGACGCTTTGCTTGTGCGGCTATCGATCATCGTAGTCCCGGCTGTCACTTTCACCATCACAAAGGATCGCTTTCTAGCGCGGTTGTTTCACATTCAAAGTATTGTTGTGGAAACAGTTACGGTGTTATCTCTTTGTTTATAGTTTATAAAGAACACTATATAAATAATTCAAATTATGTACAAATAAAAAATATATATTTTATAAATAATTGTTAGATATTCAACACACACACGCAATGTGTTCAAACAAATGGAGAGAGAATAGAGAGACCCACAGCCCCATAAAGAGGCCAATCGCGGCGCAGGGGCACAAAGTATGACTGTAAAACCGACTGGTTGTGGGGTTCAATCCCCACTCAAGGAGATAAAATATTTACTTAAATTTATATTTCCATTTCCCCGCTCTGGTGTCCAGGCAAAGCACGGCGTTGAGTTCTGCCTCCAGAATTCAGCAGAAAGTGGCGAACGGAGTGTCCATAAACCACAATAGGCGGAAAGTTAAAAGAAAATGATGCAACAAAATTTCCTCTATAGAATTTAAATTGATTATGCAAACGTCTAGTTTGGCGCAATAGTGGTAGACCACTTTCGATTTATCGCCGACTCAATTACCAACGCTACCTTTGCCACAGCCTTCCGCGAGCAATTTAACTCGAGGTATTTAGAATTAAGTTGCATGTTTGTAGATTATCTAAATGAAGTAAGACAGCAATTTTGTTATTTGTAAATGCTGGATTTCCGCCGCGATAAATTTAGTTTGCGGTTACGTTGAAAAAAATGCATTTAATTAAACAAATATTGTAAATTTTGAAACGTGGATGGAATCTGTAGATTGGGTTTCATTATTGTATGTGCGAATATTTTTTCAATGTTTATTTCTATTTTTTTAGCAGTAGCGCTCGCCCCTCCACCCTTGCCCGAAGCGCCCAGTCGCTTGCAAGTTAGTCCTGAACAGGATGGAGCCCCTAGCTCCTCTAATATTGGGGCAGTATCACAATTAGCCGAGAGGCCACCAGACTTTGGAGAATATGTGGATTTCGGAGCTCATACAGGCGATAATGGAGCCTTTGGGTGGTACGCAGACTACCCCGTCAACAATCAGGATAGCTCTGGATATAGAAAATAAACCATATTCGAAGAATCTCATTAATAACACGGTTTAGGATCATGCATTTGGTGTCTTCTACATATTTTTATAGACTTCAAATTTATAACTTATTACATACCACGTGAAAAATGCCTGATTCTTGCCAACAATATAGGATCAAAATTTATTTGATTTACCAAAGACAGTATTATTTTCATATACTCATTAGAATGAGTTGAATTTAAGCCGAATTACCGCACATTTGTTTCAAACGGTTAATTCCGCTAAGCACGTTTTACTTATAAAGTTCCTTGATTAGTGTTAAGTTGACAAAGTACACTGTGATATAGCACCAGGGTAGTTCAAATTGTTACTTTCTTAATATTTTCACTTTTCACATGTTATTATTGCTTTTACTTGATGCTTATACCCTTCATTCTCTTTCTTCTTCTTTCTTTACATTTCTTTTATTGACATGCTTTTCTTCTACGCTTGCTTTACTTTACGCTTTCGCTTATTTTCTTTTTATCATAAACACAATCTACCAATCTATCCTTTTATTCACATCTTATCATATATATCATATATCTGTGAACTGTACCTATAATATCTATCGAAAGCACTTTTTAAATTGTAATAATCTTTATTTCATTTATTACATTATTTTCATTATTCACTTGCATAACATTATATGTCTTTGTTTACATTCTTTCTCTATATCTCTACTATTCATTATGTCATTTCATTCTTATTCTTTTCTCATACTGTGTTTTTATTTGTTACTTACAGATAGTTCCATATTTTACTCCAATCTGTATCTGTAAAATAAACTTTTTTTTCTACATACATACTATTTATATAATTCTTAATTTATCTATTCTTTTGTAATGCCTTAATATTTCATAATCTTCAATATAATGGCGAATATATCAGCAGGCGGAGTTGGATTTTGATATTCAACTTTTTGGAGCGTCATATTTACAAGCTAATATTATTTGCTACCTTAAAGAATTTAAAATGTGTTAGAGACAGAAGTCCGTGATTTGCTAATGACTTTTTTGTCCTTAGTTATCATTTATAAACGGTCTACCAAACTTCTGTATATTACAATAAAATAGGTAGTCAAATATGTGCGCCAAAATTAAGCAGCCTATAGCTAGAAAATATGTAAAACCGCCACTGCTTCAATAATCCATATACATATACTTCTACTTTATTCCTTCTATTCTTTCAAACACTTACGTACACTCTTCATCTCTTCATTCTTTACTCATACAATGTTTATTTTTCATTTACTTTACTCTTTCATTTGTTTACACATCAAAAAACTGTTTATTCTTATTTCATTTATTGTCATCGTCATTTCTTGTCTTTACTCTTACTCATTTTTCTCGCAAAAATATGCTTACTTTCTTCTTAAATATATCATCTGCACGTTCTTGTTTTCATTTATTTCTTTTCACATTTTACTTTCTTATTCTTATTTACTTCGATCTATTATTTCAATTAATAAGTAAATTTAGAATGATCCAAGATTCGAATTTATCACCTACTATGTTCTCTCTACTTTTTTGCCTTCTACTATACTTATTTCAATTCTCATTCGCTATCTTTTACTTTTTTTCATACCTTTTCATGCATTTCAATTTATACACATTTCTATTAGCATTTTATTTTTCAATTCTTCAATTTCTTAAATTTTTATCCTATTATTTTTATGACATTTTAATATTGTATTTACATTTAATTTTCTTGATTCCTTTTTTTTGCTATGTTCTTCTTTTTATTATCTTGATTTTATTTTCTCTACTCACTCTATACTTCTATAAATCTCAATCTAAAGTTCTTAATTTAAACTTCTTAATGTATTATTATGTCAAATCTATATCAATATTTATTTATTTATTGACCATTTTTTTAAACACACGTCGTTACTTTTCTTTTTTAATTAATCTTCGGTTTTTCTGTTCTTTGATTATGGTGTTCTGAACGTTGCTGCTGAGCTGAGCACTGATCACTTCGCCAATAACGTTATTTGTTTGTTTTGTTCTTTCTTTTCCTTACCTTCTTTATATTTCCTCATTATCCGATTGTGTTATGATCTTATAAAAACTCTTTATATTCTTATTTTCTATTTTTATGGTAAAACACATTTTATTTGTATGTTCATATTTTATTAATTGTAAATATAACATACAATCATATTTTAATTGTATGTTATATTCACAATTAATTAAACACACAGCTTTTATTTCTATATTTTAATAATCATATCTTTTTGTATTACTACATTCTATTTTCTTTTATTTTTCGTCTTCGTATTCTTTTTATCTTCTGTGTCCTTACAAAGCTCTTTCTATTCTATCATAATTTTCTTGTTATTTTTAAAATATCATAAGTACATTATAATTATTGTACTTTACCTGCATTTTATTATACTTACTACCATTTGATTGTGAAATTTTCAAATTAACTTTTAATCAAAGCTTAATTTCTTCATTACTTTCAAACTATTACTTCTCATTCATTTATTATTTCATTTCATTCTTATTCTTTTCTCATACTGTGTCAAACTATTACTTCTTTCTATCTCCTTTTCTTACATCTATTCTTGAGTTATATTAATTAAGAACATCTTTAAACTATCCTATATTTTCATTTCTTATATGGCCTTCCTCCTCCTATTGCTAATTCTTAAAAAGTTTCCTTTCAATTTTTTTTGACTTAATTATTCTATGACTTGTGCTACTCTTGTATATCTGTCTCCTTATTCTATATTTCTATGAACAAATTTTCCTATTCTAATTCTATTTTATCTCTTGACTCTTTCACACATTAACTTCTTATGGTTCTTTTATTTGTCACAATTTTTTTTAGTTTGAATAGACAACTCAAAATCATGACTAAAAATTACCTATCTCTTCTTAATAATGGTGCTTAATTGTTATAGAGCAGTCTTAAAAAAATGGAATTTAAAATATTACGATGTAACTACAAGACTGTGTATAAAAACAATGTCATATACATGTACTTCAATATATTTGACACTTAAAATTCATTACGTCGCCGGATAATTTTAAAATCAATACATTTTTTCTTTTATTCTTGTCTTTTTCCGTTTAATCTTGACTTTTTTCTTTCATAGCTATGATTACATTTTTTCTTTTATCTCGGACTTTTTTCGCTTAATCTAAACTTTTTTCTTAATGGCTATTTTTCTTCTATGCCTTTCTTTCGTTTAATCTTATCTTGTTTTTTTTCTTAGCTACACTATTTTCTATGCTAGTGCAGTGCTTTGGTACTACTTTATTTCCGTACAGATGCACTATACCGACTATAATATATAAGCTTTGTAAGCATTAATTATCATATTATAATATAACGCCTATATTTACTTAATATGTAAAATTTCTTAATATATTTTAGTCATAGTGTTATCTTATCTTAGATTTAGATATCTTATATCTATAATCTATCTTAATTTTTTCTATCTTCTATCTTATTATAATATTTACCTTTACTTTTTTCTACTTATATAATTATTACTAAATATTTACCATTTACTATTATAAAAACATATATATTCTACATGTTTATTACTTTGTATTTTTATTATATTTTTTCTATTTTTTTACTTCTTTCTTATTTATTTATTTATTCTTTCTTTTAATTTATTTTATTTCACATTCTTATTTTTTTTCTGTCTAAATTTACTACTTGTTAAGTCTTAGTTTTCTCTTTCTTTCTCTATTGTACCTATATCTGTACTCTATATACATTGTGAACTACCTGGTGATTTTTAGAACAAATTAGAATAACGCACAAATCGTTGTTACTTGTTATTGTTATTAAATATTTTGTTTTTATATTTTCGTTCTTTTCTTCCCTCCTCCTATACTTAATGTAAAAGCTTTAAATACATTACAAAAATTCTATAGATATATACATATATTTTTAAATTTATTTTAGAAATAATGTTGTATAATATAATTTAATATTAAAATGACATAACTAATAACTTTTAGTATTAAGAATAATAAGCTATTTCATAAAAATTATAAAAATATTCACACGCACGATTTCTCGAAACTGTATATTCAAGCAACACAAGTAATAAGATCATATAAATGAAAACTCCATTATAATTTCGCTCATTTATTATCATACAGTTAACATATATACTTATACAATTATATTTAAAATAGATTTCTTTATTTTATAACAGAGTAATGAATATGCATGTATGAGGTCTATGAGGCCTATGAGGCTAC
>DWQW01004353.1:0-20045 GCA_018249695.1 Heliconius erato demophoon | reverse complement strand
TAGGTCACCTTTGTAATAATGCTTTTTGAAATGTCCTCCTGAGCTCAAGAGCTTCGAGAGGAAGCTGTCTATTGTTTAACTAGCTTTTAACTAGTGTTCGTTATAGTACACCTTGGAGTGGAATTGGAATCGAGTTTTTCATACGTTTTGCTGTCCATAATTGTGGTTTTAGCTTAACTTATTTTTAGCTTAGCAAATATTTTGATGTATCAGCTATATCCTGATGAAGCAACGTAGATAGAGGAAGCCTACGGTTAAGACACTTCGTTCGCCATTTAGTACCCAAATTGGGACACTACAATGTTACATTACATGTTGAGTAGCGGAACATAACACCGCGTTTTGCGTTGTTACCAGAGCAAGAAAACTGAAATAATTCATTTTCTCGAGTGCTGTTTTTAGAATATGTATATTTTATCATTAAATATCCTAGGTCACTGATATATTAGTTTGTTTGTATTGACTTCTAAGTTGAAAGTTGCATTTTCAAGTTTAACCCGAAGTATATATTTATTTTATGATAAACACTAATTATACGTTATATAAATTAATTTACGAGAATTTAAAAGGCACATGCAGTACTAAGCTTAAATAGATAGGAAGAACGTTACACTGGTTTATTCACTTGATTTGTATTTCACAAAGTCCGTTTGAACGTCAGAGGCAATTCCATCAGAGAGTTTAAGAAAGATTAGCTGTAGACTTATATTATGTATGGTATACATGGACAAGTATGTCTCATTATATAATGGCGAGGCTAGCCGTGATGCAGTTACACAACGTGTGACTGTAAACGCGATTGGTTGTGGGTTCAACCCCCATTCGAGTAAATGAAATATTTATTTTAATTTATATTTCTTCGTCATTCCTTTGGTGCCAAGGCAAAAGTGGATAACGGAATGAAGTGTCTTAATACTAGGATCCCTCTACCTACCCTAATGTGTGCGGGATACTGTGTGCCAAACCCTACGGCCTCTACATACCACTTTGCACTGCCATCAACTTCTTCAGAATACCCTCCCGGGGTCCTCATGCTCTTTACGTGACCTTCCTCCATTGAGGGATTATTGAGGGACATGACACAATGGATCCGTTTTACCAGAGCGGGGAAGCCTATTGCGCCACTTTCAAATCGATTTATAAATTTACAAGTTTTACATATAGTATATTAAACATTTATAAAATGTAAGTGCGAAATATTTAAAAGAACAGAAACATATACAGAATAACACTTTTCCCCATTGGTTTCTAACCCACAACTACTGTGTGCTGTCAGAAAAGTCCCAACTTTGCCACGACGGCATATTAACTCCTTACGACAATGTTGAAACTTGGAAATAAGTTCTTAGAACTGTATGTATTTTAAATTTCCAGTGCTATTTTCATATTATAATATTTTCAAGCTTTTCTCTTTATATATATAATATATATTTCGTATAATGAAATATGTTGAAAGTTAAAATTTACGTAATATTTCATATTACGTATTCAAATTCAACTCGAAAATTTTGATTTCTTGAAACATTTTCATTTATAACAGCGAAAAATTGAATGTAATATAAGTACCATCAAATTTGTCAAACCCAATATATTACATTGGCACATACCGCTTCTATGTATGTATGTCTATTTTAATAGTTTAATAACAAAATTATAGCCCAATCTAAGTCTTTCAAAGGAAAAAATCTATTTTGAATTAAATGAACTGCACTGCACTCACTGAAGTGTGCATAATAATAATAACAAAAAAAGTTTTAAAATTTTTTCATCTGCATAATTTTTGTAAGTATATATTTTCATATAAGGTAAGTTCAAGTACCGCCAATAGGAACATTCTATTAAATATGCCAATGCTAAAATAAGTTATCACCTATTCATACCCTTTGATGTTTGATTTGATGAGGCCATGCCGTGATTAATAAGGCCAGTCGTAGGGGCACAAATTGTGACTGTAAAACTAGGAATGCATCTGTTTTCCTTAGAGAGGATTTGGGGTTTATCAAACCGAATGTAGTGGCTGGGTTTATCCACAACATCCAGTGCCGGCTGTCTCTCTACTGTGGGTGGCTTGTTGGTCTTCTGACAACGCTGGCAGGAAACTGGCAGCTTGTTCTGATGAAGGATGTTCTTCACCTGGCGAAGCTCGTCCCCTAGGTGTTCAGCGTCGTAGAGGTGGTGGGCTCTCTGAAACAAAAATTTGCCGACGGTAGATAACTATGTATGGAGGTGGTAAGATTCACCATTGAGGTATCTATTGGTGTGCATGGGTTTCCTATATACTGTATGGCCTATTGTGTCACTGGGATTTCTAATGACTAAACCATCAAGGAAAGCTAAGGAATTATTTGCCTGTAATTCTATTGTGAATTTAATATTGTCATTAATAGTACTAAGGTGATTTAGGAAAATATAAATATTATCCATAGGTAACTTTGTAAAAGTGTCTTGAGACCAGTGTAAAAGTAATATACGTACTGCTTATATATTCTAGGTAGGGCAGGGCAAAGAGCTAAGAGTCATCTCCTCAGAGTCCTCCATGTATATACATGGGGGACTTTCAGGACATCTGCTATTGCCGGGGACACCTGCGAACCCATAGCAATGCCATCTATTTGTAAATAGAATTCTATAGGCATATCGTTATTCTCTAGCTTCCTCTTGACTATCCTGATGCAGTCCTTAATGGGTATACTGGTGAACAGCGACAGTAATGTATAATCTTAAATATTACGATTAATCCGATTGAAACAGTTTCATTTAAAGTTAACATGTTTTTTTTATTTATATTAACCTCAGTTTATTTATAATACAATATTAGCATTACAACCACTATTCACTTCATGATACATTCAATAGCCGTATCTATAACAAGCCGTGCCCGAGCAATCTGTAAAGGCGGAGAACACAAAATGTACAAAGCAAATAACTTAGTATTCAAGTCACACTGTTTAAATTCGAAACGAGTGATATAATAATTTCAGTGTTTCAAGTACACTTTGTGTTGTATTGTTTCCTTCGAAATGCACCTGAGCTTTACTATATATATTGGATTAGCTTTTTTCAGGTACACGCTGTATCCCGCAGATAGTAGAGTAGGCAGAGGGAACCTGTAAACTTCGTGTTAACATCTGTCCTTCGTGTTAACTCCGTTCTCTTTACTACCACTTCATAACGCCAAATTCTGGATGCATTATTTAAGTGGCGGAACTTAACGTTGCACTGCTTAATTTGATATAACAATGTAATCATGATTTTGGACAACTTTTTACCCACGGATTTGTCTGTGTGTACAAATAATTATTAATATTTTTATTAACAGTTGTGTATATGTATACGATAAGCAACCTATAATCCTCCTCAATAAATGTAATCTTCAACACGTAAATATTTTTCCAATTTAGATTAGTATTTTTTGAGATTAGTATATTCAACCATAAAGTCATTTGTATTATTTCTTTCTCTTTTCTTTTGTTTTCTTCTTTTAAAGATAACATTTTGCACAATAAAGTATAAATAAAAAAATAAATAAATATATGCTTTTTACAGAGACTACTATCACTACTTTCTTACTTTAGATATATAATGTGGGGAATGTGGTGTCTTAGCACCTGGTTTCCTCTGTCTATCCTGCTGTGTGTGGGATACACCGTGAAATTGATTGTTAGATACCTAAAGACCAAAAACACGATACATATATTTCAAAAGTGTCATAAAACAAAATACTATAGCAACAGCTGGTCTGTCTCTCTATCAAATATGCGTTATGTATCGTATCGTATCTGTGTGACATGGCTTGTTTATTAACAAACATGTCCCGTGGGGTTGCGTTACAATTGTACCTACTAGTACTGGCTCTAAAATTATAATTATAGTAGGATTTGAGATTAAGTTGTATTAGAATTGTCATATTTTTAGTAGGATTACACTCTGATGTAGTCGTTCTTTTAGCAAGTGCGGTGTTAAGTTCCGCAATAAAATACGCAAGGTTTCGTGTCTGTAGGAAAGTGGATAACGGAGTGTCTTAACACCAGCTTCTCTGTTTTAAAAATAATATTATAAATAGTTAACTCAATTTCACGCTGTACCCCGCACACAGCAGCGTAAGCAAGTGGTAAGCCGAATTTTGGAGGCAATACGTGTTGAGTAGTGGAACTCAACTCCGCGCTTCGACATCACAGCGAAGATATGAAAATATTAAATATTTCATTTCCTCGAGTGGGTATCGAACCCACAATCAGTTTCATACGAATGGCTGCATATAAAATTTTTCATATATATTCATATGTATATAAAAAATATTACTGTCCATACGTACATATAATACAGTGAAGAAAATCTGAATGTTACCCTTCCTCGAACCGCTTAAGAAAAGCGCCGTTGATACAAAATCAATAATCCTTGACGTCTCGTTTAAATGTCGACCGCAAACTGACGACGACCGACGCGGCGAGTGATGACGACTCTTACGATGATTTTAGATTTTAACTTCTTACTTAAAAATTAAAAAAATATAAAATGACATTATTTTGATTCATATACCTATATACATGTACCAGCGACTTCGTTCGCATTGTCTGATTAAAATAAATAATATTTGTGTTTCTTACTGCAATGATAAATTAAATAAAATGTAATATCGTTTGTAATCGTACTAGGTAAATGTACTATCCAATACAAAAATGTTTTATTTTTTTTAATAATATTAAAAAAATAAAACATTTCCTGAATAATTCTTGAGATTAGCACCATACTATAGATATATAATTTATTACAAATGCAAGTTCTCGATAATGAACCTATGTTCGTACACAATGCAGTGTTGGTACCGACGCTGTTATACGGCAGTGAAACGTGGGTACAGGTGGTGGTTACAGAAGAAGAATGAAAGAAAGATGAATGCTGTGGAGATGTGATCTCTTCGTAGGATATGTAAAGTCAGCTTAGCTGATCGAATCCGCAATAAAGAGATACACAGAATGGCAGGTACTAGACAGGATGTCACGGTGGGAATGAAGAAGAACGTGCTCAGCTGGTTTGAGCACGTCGAAAGAATGAGTGATGAAAGAATGGCATTTTTGCCAATCTTTTTAGATTTATGATGGAAAAGTGAGTGGTTGACCTTCGAAAACACAGTATCAAAGACAGCGCTAGAGATAAAGCGTGAAGTTAAGAAGCAGAAAAGAAACTATATTTATAGGTTTTTACGACCCAATGTTTTTTATGTGTCCGGCATAAAGCTGGGTAGGCAAAGAGAACCTAGTGACTGAGTAAGACTCTCCGTTCCCCATGCGGCGTCCAGTTTTTCGAAATATTGCATGTTCAGTAGCCGAATTTATCTTGCTAGCTCGCTTGGTTCGCTTTATG
Organism: Heliconius erato demophoon; assembly: GCA_018249695.1. Lineage (NCBI taxonomy): Eukaryota > Metazoa > Arthropoda > Insecta > Lepidoptera > Nymphalidae > Heliconius > Heliconius erato. The sequence goes on along the minus strand of DWQW01004353.1, from coordinate 14,681 downwards.
TTGTTACTAGAGCGAGGAATTGAAAAACATTTACTCCTCTGAGCGGGAATCGAACCCATAACCTTCGTATATACAGTCAGGCGCCGCGCTACGGCCGTCCAACGACTATATAGGGTAAATATTATTACAAAATACAGTATTATATAAAAATATTTACCCTCTCTCTTTATTTCTTTATTATTTATTCTAACATCAATTGTTCAAGAAACTCTACAAAATATATAAAAGGGTGATATTTCGGTAAGACCATTACAGCTCGATGCTTATTATTTTCTTTTTGTTCTTGAAAGGTTAGCGATCTTAAATTTTGTACTAAATGAAGTGGAAAGTATCGTATCGCATCAATTTTAATGAAGCAAAAGGAAAAATTGTTTAAGAGTTACGTGGAGCTTAAATTGGGAATAATAAATGGTTTTCGTGTTTCAAACATTTGTTTTATAGGTATAGGTACTTGTATATATTATTTATTATGTGTTTATTTACTAAAAAAATGTGTTATAATACATTTATTATTTGTAATATCTAGACTACGAGAAACCGTGTAGGTTTATGTAGAGTGCCGTTTTCGCCTTAATTTACGAATTGGCTTTAATACTGACAACATAAATAAGCAAGCAAGCAAGCAAGCGTATAAAAGTTTCGACGTAGCTTGATGAGGACATATTGCTTAGTGGTCAGATCGCCTGGTCGGTTTCCAGGAGGCGCGGGTTCGAGTCCCGCTACGTAATTTTTTTTGTTTTCTAAATAAGTAATATATAATATACTTTAACAATTGCATAATATTTTACTTATAGTTCGTTTCGTTCGTTTCGTGTAATTTAGACTGTTGAGTGTAAATATAACAGTTATGATTTCGACTCGTACTTGGAGAAATAAATTGTTTTCATTTTCTCTTTCCAGCGCTATATCAGACAAAGCACTATAATATAGTGTAGTAGTGTAGAGTAGTCAATATATATTATATATCAAAGAACAGAAATGAAAATGATTTAAATATTATCATTCCCCGACTGGACATCGAACCTATATTTATCGCCTTTAGAGTCACACGTTCCACTGTGTCACAACGGCTTCGAGTGATTACTCCTTCTTTACATATTTAAATGTATCTTTTTATTATACCTAATAGGCGCCACATAATAATGTAAATTCATTACCTATTTTTTTTAGAATGTTAAACATTTAATTAATAAGCGAGCTGAAATAACGTGAACGTCAAAAATTCCCGAAGGCTTTCATTAAAATATATAATTTTAAAATTACGGGGCGGTCCGTCATTATTAATATCGAATACCTGTTTTGCACGACTGCGTAACGCAAAGGAGGGTAATGTGCTTATCAGAGTATGTATGTATGTATGTTTGTCCTCATGTGGAGGTCTATAGGCTAAATAGATGGACCGATGTTAATGATTCCTACCATCCGAGAGCCGATAATAGCCAAACTTTCATTATTTTATATTTTGCCAGATATTTAGCATTTATAACATCCTTCCAGACACCCCCAAATCCTATAAGCTATAAGCGCCTACAAGAATATTAGGAGCAAATAATATTTTTTACATTGAATTACATTAAATTCATAGGCGCTTGTAATTTAGACGTATTTGGCAGAACGCTTGTGGGTTCGATTTCCTCTTGATGAAATGAAATATTTATTTAAATTTAGTTGAGATCCGCCACTATCACGCAATGCCTCCAAAATTCGACGAAAAGTGGGAACGGAGTATCTTAACAGTAGGTCTCTTCTGCCTACCCTGCTGTGCAGGTATAGAGTGAATCTGATAATGAATAAAACTCTATTTACCTACTATCAAGTAGAGTGTCATTGACAAAGTTATATTTCAAGATTTTTTACTTTAAATAATAGTTTATTTATTAGTATTGTAGCGTCGCTTGATGTAAGGATCTAGGTATGAATAATAAGTGGACTAAGAATTATTGGATTATTTATCTTTATATAGGACGAAAAATACGAAAACGGTTCATTTTTTATTCTGCCAAACGGAAATAGAATCTACAACCGCCGCATGTATATTTAAGCGCTGTCCCGCTGCGCTACGCCAGCCAATCCCTTAATTTACATAATTAATTAAGAAAAACTACCATTTCCCCAAAGACCAACAAACGACTAAAACCATAAAATTACCCCAAAAATAGAATAAACAAAATTTCGTTATAAAAACTATATTGGAAGCATTAGTTCATATCAAGCGTAATAGTGTCATGCATTAGGGCTCGCTGGGGGAACAATGAAGGGTAATCACCTAACGGGAGAAAGTACAGGCGGATGCGGATATTTTATATAGAGTTTTTTTTACTTTGTTCAATGTAATAGGAATTGTTTTTTTTTAGTGTTAAATTTCCTTAGCTAAGGATTTATTGGTTAACATTTAAATAAGAAGCCTATATTGCATTTTTGAGACCATATGCGAGTCGATATAGCCCACTGTACTTGTCAGAGTGACCTAGGACACTTAGTACCAATTGTCATACATAAGTCTTAGTTATTTGTAATACCATTTGGCCACGCAGAGAAAGTCACAGTCACAAGGAAAACTCATTTTGGATTCTCTACTATCGTATTGGAGGCAAACTGATGCATCAAGGAAACATTTAGAAACTGTTACTATGTCATTCTAAACATGTTTATTAATGGTGAACAATATATTTTTATTTACTTTATCTGACTCCTTCACTGAATATGATTTATTAACTCCACTTCCATCCTCCACTTACCACTGAATTCTTGGGGCAGGTGTGTTGATTAGTGGAACTCAACTTCACGCTTAGTCACGTTATCTGGTAACGGCAAAGAAATGAAAATTTTAAATTTATTCCCTCGAATGGAAATCGAACACATAATCGTCATAAGTACAGTTATACGTTTGTGCCACTGCGCCACGACGGCTTCAATACTCGCTGTATCCCACATACAGCAGATTTGGCCAAGAGAACCAAATATAACGCATTATTCAGTCTCCCCAGAGCAAGGAATTCAAAATAAATTAAAGAAAAAAATGTCACAAAATAAAACAAATAATTTATTCCCTAGATTAGAAATCAAACCCATTATTATCACAATACAGTCAGACTCTGTTTTACCACGATATAATTTATATTAGAATATAAAAATTAAGAATACAATATTTTTTATATTTATATTTCATCTAGGGGCCAGTCGTGGCGCAGTGGCACAAAGTGTGACTGTAAAACTGATTGGTTGTAGGTTTGATCCATACTCGAGGAGATGAAATATTTACTTATATTTATATTTCTATTTCTATTTCTTCGCTCTAGTGTCGCGGCAAAGCGCGGCGTTGAGTTCTGCCAATCAACACGCAATGCCTCCAGAATCCGGCAGAAAGTGGGGAACGGAGTATCTTAACACTAGGTTCCCTCTGCCTACCCTGTTGTGTGCGGGATTGAGCTTGAAGCTGATTTATTTATATTTTATCTATATCTAACAGAAATACACCCTCACGTACCTATATCTTACAACCTTCCCCAAGTAATGTTTGACTTGTAACAACTCCACTGGATACCTATATATGATGAAAGCATGATTCTTGCCCTTACAGCATCCCTTAATGGCCCTCAGCTGTGTAGCGCGATAGGGGTAGAGTGGAAATGATAAAAATATCTTTATATGAATGGATCATATTTCTTTATAATATATTCTAATAGTATTTTATTATCATAGAAACTGTTTTATAGTCAATTATAAGTTGTTAAACATATTTAATGTTTATTAATTGAATGAGAAAACGAAGTAATTTAAGTTTTAACTTTTAATTATTTTTACTTATTCTGAAAAAGCAACAGCTGCCTTATAAAAAAGTAAATTTTAAAAACAATAAAAACACGCTTATTTACACCAAAATTATTTGAAGCTACAGGGTGGTTTAATAGTAAACTGTGAACAATTCTACCATTTGGTTTCTGGCTTCATTATCTGAATAGTTACATAATACCTTATTAATGTAAACACTTAAACGAGTCAAAATCAATTTATATAGTTATCTAAGTCAATCTAAAAAATATCTTAAAAATCAATTTATATAAACATACATACACATACATAACGTCTTGTAAATATAAGTGAACCCAAGCAGAATAGGTCAAACATAAAAAAAAACATTGCATTCTTCATATCGCAAACAATTTCGTAATGGATCGTCGGATTACAAGAAAATATGTCTAGAACTAAAAATTCAAGAGTTTTGTATAAAAATTGTAGTAGCGTAACAGAATCCTTGTACAAACAAACATACATACTACCATCGGGCACAATGGGAATGAACATGTGAAATGAGATGCCTCATAACGCGGCATAGGCGTGCTCGCGGTGCTGACGCCGCGTTGCGACCGTTTTGGATATTATGACATATTTTTAAAGTGGTATTCTACAGTATAAATAAGTATTATGAAAAATAGTCTTTATTTGTTTTTGTTTTAAATTTTGCTTATTCTGTTTCATTCAGTTGTTCATAAACTTAAATTTGTTTTATTTTTGTATTTTTTTTTATTTGTTTTATCTATAAAGTCTCACATTTAGAATTTAATTCAGCTTCACTCGGTATCATGCACACAGCAAGGGTAGACAGAAGGAACCTAGTGTTAAGACACTCCGTTATTTATTTTCCGCCAAATTCTGGAGGCATTGCGTCTTGAGTGATGAAACTCAATGCCGCCCTTTGCCTCGACACCAGAGCGAAGGCATGAAATTAAATTAATTTAAATTTATATTTTTAGTGGGGACCGAATCCATAAGCAGTCGAGTTTACAGTAACACTTTATGCGCCGGCGCTTCTACTGGCCTCGACTGGCCTGGATTTTTTTGATTTAATTTGAATTTAATGTAGAATATAAGTAGATAATATTTTTTTCTTAAATATCCAGGGAGAAAATCTAATGACTACAGTCCACATACTATAAACTATATTCGTGAAGCTAAAATAATTAAAATATAACATATACTTGATAACACTCTGTCGACAATAACGCGAGTCCACAGCTCGCGAGTCTCTGTCCCTGACAGATATTAAATTCGTATCCGCGATCCCAGCCGGCCACAATATATTACTAGCTACGAATGTACAAATGGGTACCTATACATATATGTAGTAAAGTGAGATTTCATTTTGTGTTTACGTCTATATGAGAATTCATGTTTTCTTCATTAAAGGTTTAAGTAAAGCTTTGTGGTACGCTTATTGAACGTTTAATAGCAGGGACAAGGGAACCTCGGGCATTTTGATACGTAGCAGCCTACGCTGAAGGACTACTTATCTTAATTATTTTTATTTACTTAATTTTTATTGTTAACAATTAGAAAAATATAAATATAAGACAAATTTGTAAAATATGGTAAGAGAAAGATATTAGAAGAAGGTCACGCAAAAAGCATGAGAACCCCCCGGAGGGCATGTATGAACAGGTTGATGACAGTGGACGAGTAGCGTTTGGCGCTCCGTTCTCTCTGACTACCCTGCTAGGGATAAAGCGTGAAGTTAAATTAAGTTTAATGTTAAAAAGCATTTTGTAAAAAAAATCACTCAAAAAAATGAACACACAGAAAATGAACCCACAACCGTCGCTTTCACAGTCAGACTTCGTGCCGCTACTCTACATTAAATATATCGTAGTCTAGATTGATAAATTATTTAATTTTGACAAGTTCCCCCATGTTAAAATGATCTTGATTTGTAAGAAAATATTTTAAAAAGGCTAATTTGAAGTTGCATATGTCATTTCAATCAAGTTAGTTACGCTACATAACACGTCTATTAATAAAAACAGAGAACGGAACATCTCCATATCTAATTCACCCGATATCTAAAGAGAAAGAGTGCATCAAATAGAGTGTATTTGCAATACATCAAAGTGATTTACAAAGTTCTCATTTAATTATACGGAGCCACGTAAAAGTTTCCACCTCTAAGCAAGTTGCTGGAACATTATGTAAATAGTACGTACCATGATTAACTTCTGGTGCTTATCACATTCACTTTTAAAGTTAACTCAGAGTATTTTAGGGGAGTTAACGAGCTTACAGAACAAAAAGCTCCTTTTTTTCCGCGGTTTCCCGCTGAAATAAGGTTGCTGTGTTAAACTTAAAGTTAAGTTGAAGCTTAAGGTAAAATATGTATGTGTTTTGTGGATGTTGTAAAATTACAACTGGTTATTTCAGATATAGTTACTATATTTGAGATCCTTTTTTTTAGGTTCACGCTGTATCCCGCATTTATAGCAGGAAAGGAAGATATAATTTAGTAGATAGATAGAATTCAGTATCAAGATACTTCATTCTCCGTTCATTCACTGACTTCAAATCATTGTTGTCTTGCTACAGTAAAAAATTAAAACAATTGATTCCCTTGAGTGGGTATTGAATCTACAATTCCCCATATTCCATCTCATTTCCACAGCGATGAGTTCAGTCACTTAACATGCAACATCTCGGAAATTGGGAAACGGAGTGTCATAACACTCAGTTCCCACTGCCTACTCTTCTATATTTAGGTTGCGGGATAAACCGTGAAATAAAAAATAAAAACCAAAACAATTAACTAATTTTAAAGAAACCAGAAACAAAGTCAACTAGTTAAATAACTAGCTAATATGACAAAATAAAATGTTCCATGTTAGGTTAGTTTCAGGAAAAATCAATACACTGTGCGATAAATTAGATAAGATAAAGTAATCTTTTCCACTTTGCACGGGTTAAGTGGACGGGTCCGGTCTAGTTTTATTTTTAGGACTTTAATTGAGTACTAGTCTAGGGCTCTTGTAATACGCTATTAGTTTAAAATTTACATTTCTTTGATATACAATCTGAAATCTGTTGGAATATTTTCTTTGAATAATTTTAGGTGTATAATTGATAGTTTTATTTAGTGGGTACTTAAAAATATTGAAAATCGTTTATTTTCTGTTTAATAACTTAGGTACTAGTTGATTTTAGGTTCATTCAACAAGCAATGCCTCAGGAATTCGGCGGAAAATGGAGAACGAACGTCTTGACACTAGATTCCCAGGTTCCCTCTGCCTACCCTGCAATGTGCAAGATATAGCTTAAAAAAAATTCCGTTACTAAATGAGTAACAGAAAAACTATTGGACTTAGAAAGTTGAAATTTGGTATGAAGGTACATTAGTGTTTTAGGAAGTGTAAGGAAACACGTAAGAGAAGGTTTTTTAAATTTTGTACAGGGACGAAAAAAAACAGATTTTTCTTTTCACATTCACAAATCCACACAAACAATATCCTGGTGGTACTAATTTTGCAATATACAAATATTTTAATTTTAATAGAACTAACAACATAAGTTCAAGATTTGCTTCTAACGGAGTGAAATAGAGCGGAAACTCACAAGTCGCATCACACGGATTTATGTTCTTGTTTCAAGTGTAGACTAAAGTTATATGCACATTGGCTATTAGATATATATATTTTTTAGTTTTCCATTGTGACCCGCAAATGACAGAATACACATGGGGAACCTGGTAACCTAGTATTAAGACACTCTGTTCCCAATAATATACTTCCGTTCCCCACTTTCCACCGAATTCTGGAGCCATTGAGTGTTGAATAGCGGATCTTAACGCCACACTTTATCTTGTTACCATAGCGACGAAATGAAGATATTAAATATTTCAATTGCTCGAGTGAGAATCAAACCCACAACATGTTACGACAACGCAGGGGTACTGCGACACTATCAGAAAAGCCATTTCTATACAAAATCATTATTGAGGCTGCTGAAGCTGGGCTCATAACGCCGTAGTACATGGTCTGATTGTAAACGCAACTATTATAGGTTTGACATCTGCTCGGGGACACTCCCGATTATATTTATTTTATTTTCAGGCGCTGAGTTTCGAACTCCACACATGTGCCTCTAATGCCTTGAAAATTAGGTTGCAAAGTAGGAAACAGAGTGCATTAGCAATAGGTTCCCTCAGCCTATCCTGCTATGTGGGAAACAGCTAGAAGCTGCTTTTTATAGTAATATAAATAGTATACCGATATGAACATACCCTTACGTTGTACTAGCAAGAACTAAATATCAACTTGTCCTATGCCACACTGTGTAAGTCCCCTTTATATTCTAGTTACTCTAAATGCGTTCAGTATTGAAATATTGGATTATGTAAATAATTTTATTATAGAATTTATGATATCATCTTAATGCATTATGGGTTACGTTCTGTAATTAAATGAAATGGTTATTAGATAAAACGTTTTGCCTGTCAACACGCAATGTAGCGAAAATTGGATGAAAAGTGGGGAACACCTTAACACTATTAAGTTCCCTCTGTCTGCCTAACTATAGCCACCTACTAATAGGACTGTAAATTTCTACCAAAATGTTTCTAAAGGCTTCAAATGAGTAAAGAATAAAACATCTGGTCTGCATGATAGGATACCACGAATATAATCAGAGATTTTATACTGTTTTTCATAAGTGCTTATCATAAAGGTCCAAAGAAAAACTGAATGTAAAATAAGTGAGACACTTACGTGTTATTTTATTAACGAATTATTCTAAGATAATACTATTCCCTAAACTATTTTATACAATTCATAGAACTAATAATAAATAACTGTAACATAAACATAAATTCGTTATTGTAATCAGTATCAATAATATTAAAATATATTGTTTTTTTTTTGAGGCCAGTCGTGGCGCAGGGGCACAAGGTGTGACTGTAAAACCGACTGGTTATGGGTTCGATCCCCACTCGAGGAGATGAAATATTTACTTAAATTTATATTTCCATTTCTTCGCTCTGGTGTTGATGTTAAGCGCGGCGTTGAGTTCTGCCACTCAACACGCAATGCCTCCAGAATTTGGCAGAAAGTGGGGAACGGAGTGTCTTAACACTAGGTTCCCTCTGCAGGATACAGCGTGAAGCTAAAAAAAAATCGTTCCAGTACTTCTAAATATTTCATAATGCTTTTAATTTAAACGTAATAATGAATTCGTGTTCAAAGTTACGCACTGAATGCGAAACATCTACAGAATTTCCAATAATGCCAGAAATAGTGCAGTTTAACGTTTGACGTAGAAATAATTATTTTTGGCTATATATAGGCGTGTTCTCTTATTTTTTCTAAAAACTTAGTTTTATACATAAAAATAAACTTTTCCGTTACTGTGTCAGTCACTCAGATGACGAACAGCCGGAACTACCGCTGAAATTTGGCATGTAGATCCCTTGAGGAGTAAGGTAGCACTAGAGGATCTCTCATGTTTCCTACGGAAACGAAAATAACAATATGAGTGATAGATGCGGTAACGTAATTCCGTATATAAAAAGACACCAGAAAGCACCGTGTGTAAATACACTTTAGATATCGCTTAACTTTGAAAAAATACCTGAATGTTTAGTGGTGGAACTCAGCGCCGCGCTTTGTCTACCAAAAATAAAGTTAAAATACGTAACCACCATTCCAAAACAGTAAATCAGAATTTGAATAAAATAATAGAGTAATATTGCCAAAGATTCATGTACACACAAGTTCGTCGCGAAGTTTTCAAAATGGCTAGAAAACTAAGCAATACATTTGGAAACTTTCTCAATTCGAACACATAATTACTTCTTGTTTTGAACGTGAAGCGAAAACGCTGTATTTTACCTGAATTTAATATGCAGTTAGTTTAAGTGGAAACATATTTTATGATGTCACCTTTTATTTATTTCTCTATGGTGATATATTAGGTGTGTTAGCAATTTCTGTTTTCGAAATTGACTAGTAGGTACTTTTCAACTTAAAGAAACCTTAGGCAAAAGGTAAAGAAATAATAGTTGTATATTCTTTCTTACATTTTTAAATATTCCCTTTAAAATCATTGGATGAGAGAACGTTTTGCGATTATTGATCATTTTAATAAAATTCTACTTTAGGATGTCAATGTGATACAGTGGAACAGATTCTGACAGAAAATCATACTACAGATTCGATTTTCGCATACGGGAATGAATTTTCATTTTAGTAAATCTAAGCATGGCATTGAACTACCTCTTTCTATACAGTTAGAGCTGTAATAATTAATCACTCTCAACTCTGAAACCAATCTTGAGATGCCGTTTTCATTCATAGAAATATAATTTATGAATGAAAATGGAATCTCAAGATCAATCTCAGAGCTGAGAGCAGCTTTTAATTACGGGCGGGCCTAAGCTTCGGATTCCATACTGAATTTTCTAAAATCATTGATTTTTAAGAGCTATATTTTAAACCTACAGCCCTTATTTAGAATTTCCTAAGTAGAACATTTATTTGTTTTATTCAATATATTTATTCTACAAATAAAATACTACTGTCAAATTTTATAGTTATCACAAACATAGCGATATACGAGTATTCTTATTCCTAGGTTAAATGGCTTAGAAGTTAGTTCAGACGTTACTTTATAGTAACAACTGTCATTCGATTCGAATTCGAGTGAAATGTTTTATGTTTCACTATGGCTGTACAAGAAATTTCTTTTATTTTATGCCTAAAGATTATCTAGATCTTTACCTTCTATTGCTTTACTTCTGCTTTTAAAGGGACTCGATTTCGGGATGAGGAATTTTTTTTTTCTTGTGTATATAATGCAGTTTCGATTTCTGTTCTGTTCTGTTCAGTATTTTTTTCTTTTTCATTCATGATTAAAATAAAACAATGTTAGGTTAAGGCAAATACTGTTTTTTGAGAATGTAAAGGAGACCTAATATAATTAGTAGCTCACGTGAACAAAGTTAATGAAGCTGTAGTTCATAAATCCGACTATACCAAAAGTAGTTTATCATATTTTTTTCTACTATATTAAAATGAAATAAAGAATAACATATAGTCCAAAATCAAGTCTAACATTTAAAAAAAATCTTAAATAATATACTTAAAATTTACACCGTATCTTCATTATATCTCCAAATTCAGCAGAACCTATAACAATAGTAACGTGAACACTGATTAAATTTCCGTTCCAATTGTCTTCAGCATACACTTGACCAGGACAGAGCGATTAAGAATAATTCGACCGCTAATATCACCTACCTGCCTACCTACCCACTGGAGTACATTCCCACAGATTTTCATTTCCATGTCCATTGTTCTTTCGCCCTGGTTGACCCGAATGGCGCTGGCCTATTGCTGATTTTGCATTATTAAAACTAGCTACTATAGCTTTTAATAGCACCTCTACGTTTCCGGTTTGTGAATATTGGTGGTAATCATTATTTTTTATTTTTAAATTGGGAAGTATTTGACGTCATTGCAGTTTGTTTTCTCGTTGTGATCTGTAGATGGTTGTAGTTTTTTTTTATTAAAGACAATACACGTAAATACATGCATGAATAGGGGAAGTCTTCAAGCACTTAGTTCCTCACCTTTCATTCAATTTCCGTAACATTCCTTGTTAAGTGGCTAAATTTAATGCCACTTTTTACCAACAAGAATAGGGAATTTAAAATAATTTAAATTTAGTGTAGGTTATACTTGGGTCACTATCCAATACACTGCTCCAATCTTTTCTCCCTTGTGTTCATGTGTCCTATTGGTATATTCATCGATTGCTTGGATGAAGATATTTCTTCTCTTTTTCTTTTCATTGAAACAAATACGATATACGTAATTATGTACATATCTTAAATAATATTTCAACATGTAATCATAAAAATTCAAAATAATCATAAAATGCTGTTATCCATCACTCGTTCCAGGATTAAAAAGTCCAGAAACATATTACGCCTTTCTTCGATGTCCAAACAAAGCGGGCCGTATTATAAATTTATAACTTCTCGTTCAATTAATCATTTTCAGCTGCCGCTCGTACTCTGGACGTGAACACCGTCTATACTTTGTACTTTGTTAGAGAAATATGCTCTGGACCAACAAAATATGATATGAAATACACATAAATGTAAAATGCAGTAGCTTTTTTTACATTTTACAAGATAAGGTATAATCGAAAGAAGTAGAACTATTGACTAAGATTTTTTTTAACTTTAGCTAAATAAAAGGGAGCGCTAAAAGCTTTCACGTAATCTACTGTCATCAACATTTTCATACATTTCCTCCGTAATGTCTTCATATTGTTCACGAGACCTTCGATATTGTGTTCTCTAAGGTTAACTGGGGTCTTTCTCAATCTCTTTTACCATTCACTCTTGCTACATAAATGGTTGTTTGTCAGTCAAATCATATTTAGAAAACGTACAATAATTTAAAGATAGCGGGATGCCTGTCTTTGGCTATATTATACCGGATGAAAAACAGGATATTTTGCGCATATTTTTAATTTTTTCTCACATAGTAGGGACTGTTAAGATACTTCTGTACCTTAATATAATATTTTCAACACATGTCTGATGCCGCGCTCTATCTTACCACTAGAGTGAGGAAAATTAAATTAACACATTCCCCTGAGTGAGACTCGAACCCACAACCGTCGCGTTTCTAATCCAAACTGCCGGTCGGTGACCATATACTAGTAGAAGAATAAAGTGGATGAGACGTCAGAACATAAAAAAAATACACACTTGACCATAAAAATGTGTAATAAAATGTTTTAATGTCATCTTTAAAATATTCGTTTATTTTACTGGCAATCCATAAAAGTCAATGTTTCGCTATCGCATAACAGTTTGGCACTTTTATTACAACTGTCGCGATTAAAACCCTTATATTTATAGCTGTTTGAGGAAAATAAACTATATTTTATTGGTATTAAAGAATATTTTCCTTTGGCAAGAGTGGGGCAGGGGATTTGTAATGAGACGGTCAGCAGTTATTGATTCACGTGATTCCATTAGGCTTTGAGGATGGGTGTGTTTATGTCTTGGAGTAATGGGCTGGTGAAAGTATGTTTTTATTTTAATTTTAATATATATTTTATAATAGTAGTTCTATACTCGTATATAACATTTATATTGGTAATTATATACTTTTTTGTAATTTTTCTTCTTTCTTCTTCTTGGTAGATTTATAATATAAAGGTCAGCTGTTAAAATTCTTGTCGGCTCTTTACATCAGAAATGCCTTCTCTAGGACGGACACTACTGACATTTTGTAACTGCACTGCTTGTAATAGTGTTATTGAATAAAGGATAGTTTAATTTTAGTATTAATAAACATATCTGAAATAAATACTAATGTGTTTATTACATTTTATCGCATAAAACAGAAAATATAAAATTTAAGAATATTTTATCTATATAGTTTCACGTTATCTTAGAAGTTACATAAATTATATTCCATAAAAACCTTACAAATACCTACAATTTCTTTGAGCTTCTCTGAACTTTCTGTACCGCCGGGTAGCTTTTGACGTCCATAAATTTTAAATGTGATATCTTTTTCGTAAAAGATGTTAACTTATGTAATATAAATATACGGTTTTGAAACAGTGAAATGCCTTCCTTTAGAATATTATATTGTGTTTTTAATTATTTTTTAGCTTCACCCTGTATTCCGCATGTAGACAGAGGGAACCTGTAAAATTAGTCTTAAAACACTCCGTTTCCATTAAGGCACTTCCGTTTCCTACTTTTCAGGCTGTATGGATATATATGATGGCCTCACAACGAAATAAATGCTGAGATTTAAATAAAAATGATACAATATGAAAATGACAATCCCTTTCAATATTTAATTAAGAAATAAGTTTTAAAACTGATCTGTATTCTACGATCGTTTGTTTCAAACTAGTTTTGTGTTTTTGTACTAACGTACAAAAACACAAAGGACGTACTGAAGCAGGTGCACAGCGTGTGACTGTAAACACTATGGTTATGGGTTCGATTTGCCACGAGAATTCGAGAACGGAGTGTCTTAACATTAGATTCCCTCTTCTCAGCGTGAAGATATGAAGATATATAAAATAAAAGCTACTTATTTCGTAAAGTACCAGTCAATTTCAAAATCGCATCGTTTTAAAGTCGATAAACATTTAAGTTTCTGTCCCCCAAAGCTACAGTGAAACATAAAAAACTGTATTTATCTATACGTCACTATGTCCCTGGCGGCACGAGCGCGATTTCAAGTGGTTATCTTGTCGTATGGACGTACCCTTTTAGCTACTATAGTCTATATCAATAATTTAAAAAATGTATTTGGATATATTTTTACTGTATTTTGAAGATTCACAGAAAAAACCTATTATATATTATATATTCTCCGCTTTCTGTCTAATTTACAGACATTGCGTTGAGTAATGGATTACACTTTGTCTTTCCAGAGCAATGAAATAAAAATAAGTTAAATAAGTTTTCTTCTGTACACAGCAGGGTAGGCAGAGGGAACCTAGTGTTAACACACTTAGTTCCCCACTTTCTACCGAATTCTGGAAGCATTGCGTGTTGAGTGACAGAACTCAACACGAAATGTTTTTTTTTTAAGTTTTCTTCCAAGCTGGGTTCGAATAAACTACTTTCGCGTTAACAATCGGACACTGTTCCACTGCGCCATGTAAGCAAATGTGATAACAATCACACAAAATGTATTATTATTAACCTTTGTTACTGGAACAAAACATTTCGATCAGTTATCTCAGTCGTTTTGCAAAGCAATCTTGATCCTGACTCATTTCGTTATGACCTCCCCTATCCTTTACGTTTAATGCTCACTTCTTGATTACAATTTCGATTTTCGCTTAACAAAAGGAAAACTAAAATACCGTATTTTTGT